>JAOWAD010000073.1:0-88953 GCA_025698515.1 Gossypium sturtianum | reverse complement strand
GCATGCTTCGTTGTTGCATATTACTATGACCTTTTAACCGATCCGAGCAAATTTTTCTCGGACTATCACGGATCACTTTCACTTTCTCCTCAATTTCCTTAACTAGATCAACTCTAGTGAATTTGCTTCTCTGCCAAGTTCGCTGCCCAATACAAAGGAGTCCGACATTTGCACGACCATATAATGTTTTATATGGTGCCATCCATACACTCGATCGATAACTATTGTTGTAGGCAAACTAAACCATAGGTAGGTATTTTCCCAACTACCTTGATTCGTAACACACATGACGCCGAGCATATCCTCAAGAACTTGAATCACTCTTTCGGATTGGCCATCGGTTTGCGGGTGGAAAGATACTAAAAATTCAATTTCGTACCCAAGGCTTCTTGCATCTTTTCCAAAACCTCGAGGTAAATCTCGAGATCTTTATCCAGAGATAATAGAATATAGGCACTCCATGTAATCTCACCACCTACGGCAATATATAGCTTCGCTAACATCAAGTGAATAATCACGCGTACAAGTATAAAGTGAGGCGACCGTTAATCTATCAACAATAACCCACACGGCATCTTTCTTTTCCGAGTCATAAACCAACCCAATTCACGAAAATCCATGGTGATTCGATTCCATTTCCACTCAAGAGAACCATCACCTACTGAAGTAATCGCGAGGTACTTGATGCTCAACTTTCGCTTGTTAACGGACCAAACATTTGGTAACAAACTCGAATATCTTTTCATACCCGACCACCAATACAACTTCTTCAAATCATTGTACATTTTGTCTTTGCCTGGTGTCTTGACAAACAACCACTTGTGTGCTTCATGTAAAATTTTTCTGGATTAACTTTCGTCGTCCTTTGCTTTAAATTCTATCATGAAACATCAAGCAATCCTCAGAGCTAGCCAGAAAATCGAGTCACTTCCCATTCATGCTTGAGCTCTCTTAACTTGCATCTCACTATCATTCTTTTGAGCTTCACATATCTGTTGAATAAATAATGGTCTAGCCCTCAACTCGGCCAATATAGCACCATCATCGAGACAACGCTAAGCTCGTATTCATAGCTCTCAAGGCATCTGATTTTTACGCTCAGGCATCGGTAACCACATTTGCTTTCCTCGGATGGTAATCGATTACAAACTCATAATCCTTCAATAATTCGAGCCACCTCCGTTGTCGAAAATTCAAATCCTTTTGGTCCATCAAGTACTTCAAACTCTTGTGATCGGTGAAGTTCGGCACTTCTCACCATATAAATAATGGCGCCAAATCTTCAAAGTGAAAGCGATCCACGGTAACTCTAAATCATAAGTCGGATAATTCTTCTTGTGCGATTTTAAAGCATGTCTCAGGCGTAAGCTACTACCTTACCCTCTTGCATCAACACCACGTAGACCATTTAATGACACATCATTTGTAGGCGACAAACTCTTTCCTCGACTCAGGTTGTACTAAAACGGTGCCTCGGTCAATAATGCTTTCAATATCTCAAAACTTTGTTGGCATTTCTCGAGTCCATTCAAACTTAACATCTTTATGTAAACAGTTTACGTCATCGAGTAGCAATCATGGAGAACCCTTTTCTGAACGTCTGTAGTACCCGCCAAACCTAAAAGCTTCTAATTTTCGACACATTCCTTGGCGATTTCCACTCCACAATAAGCGAGATCTTGCTTGGATCAACTCTTATGCCATCACCCAATACAATGTGTCCTAAAATTAGACCTCTCGGGCCAAAACTCACTCTTGTTGAATTTAGCATACAGCTGGCTTGTCTCTTAAAATGCTGCAAAACAATTCTCAGGTGCTTTGCATGCTCACTCTCATCCGAGGAATAAATTAATATATCATTGATAAAGACAACTACAAACTTATCCAAATACACGCTTGGAAGATACGATTCATTAAATCCATAAAAATCGCGAGGAGCATTCGTTAAAGCCAAATGGCATGACAAGAAACTCATAATGGCCATACCTTGTCCGAAATGCGATTTTCAGCACATCTTGCTCCTTAACCCTCAGCTGTAGTAGTAGCAGGACCTTATTTCTATCTTAGAGAACACCGTAGCTCCCTTCAATTGGTCAAATAAATCATCTATCCTTGGCAAAAGGATACTTATTCTTCACTTGTCACCTTGTTGAGTTATGCATAGTCTATGCACAATCTCATCGACCCATCTTTCTTCTTTACAAAAATCTTTAGAGCACCCCACGGTGAATAGCTTTCGGTCTTGCAAAACCTTGTCCAGATTAACTCTTACAAGCTGAACTTTCAATTCTTTCAACTCTAATGGTGCCATCCTATCTGTGGGCAACCAAAATGAGTCTTGTGCCCGAAACTAACTCAATACCAAACTTGACCTCTCTAACTTGAGGCAATCCCAGGGTAACTCTTAGGGAACATATCACGGGTACTCGCATACCATGGCACTAATTCAATCTTTACTTTTGACTCTTGAGTATTCGGCCAAAAGGCGAGTAGGACTCATACCCTTTCTCAAGTATTTCTCGGCTATCGTGGATGAAATCATTACAGGTAAACTATCCGTTTACTGATTCAACCGAATAACATCTCTATTTACACATCTCAATTCAATAAACTTACTACCACGGTTTCACTAAAACAATATGACGATCAACCAATCCATACCAGAAATCAGGTCAAATTCATCAGCGGCAACAACATGAGATTTCTTGCCGGAAAACAATGACCTCTAATTGTCAAGGACAATTCCTACACACCTTGTCAACTAGCACATGTTTGCCTAACTTGGGTTTGACACTTTTACTACAATTTCCGTGAACTTAATAATCATACTCATGCTAGATGCCAATTTCATGCAAATGTAAGAATGGGTGACCAGGATCAATCAAAGCAACTACGAGATATATCATGAAGGAAAAAGTACCCGTTATCACATCTGGAGATGATGCCTCTTCCTTGGCCTGAATGCATAAGTCCTTGTAGGTGCTCGTCCCTCAGGCCTCACAAGCCAGAGTCTCTAGGTGCCCCTCTACTACTAGTCCCACCTCCGGGCTCTTTTGTAATCTACCCCTCGAAGATACATTGCTTGAACTTATGTTCTGCTTTTTTTCTATCTCATCCCTCTCTCCCAGAAAATTCTAGATGAAATGGTCGGGTTGAATTGCACTTGTAACAATTGCAGTTGTTTCCCCAACACTCCCTAGTATGTTGTGCTTGCCTTAAAAATTTGGGCACTTTGGTTTATTAGACTTCGGATTGCCCGCTCGCCATCGAGGTGGCTTGAACTCTCGAGCTTGAGTATGTATTACCGATCTCGGTGTGAATTCCCCAGCTGAAATGATCGTCAGGGTTCATTTCCTTGGATCTCTTTGATTGAGCTTGATACGATTTACTCATTGGCCTCTTTCTTGCATCTTGGGCCTCACTCATGGCCTTTCTCTTTTCTTTATTCGACTCCTCGGCCTTGTATGCCCTATCGACCAACACCACAAATTCTTTCAATTCCAAGATCACAACTAAGCGATCGATATCCTCATTCGGCCAGTCTTCAAACCTCTTGCACAAGATAACTGTAGACACACACTTTTGTGCATACTTGCTTTGAGCCCCTAACAAACTACGCGCTCATACTACCATACGATCATCTTGCCTTGTTTTAACTCAAGGAATTCTTTACATTTTACGATCTACAAATCTAAACTTATATACTTCTTTCGAACTCTTCCAAAAGAAGTCCCACATCACTCTTTCCTTAGAACTACCGATGTGCGTTTTCCTGCCAACGATATGCCGAGTCCTTCAAAAATGACATGGCACATTTCAAGCTTTCTTCAGGTGTGCTGGGAGAGTTTATCAAACACCCTCATTGAGTTCTCGGGCTAGAACTTAGCCCTCTCGGGGGTCATCATCTATCTTTGGCCCTAAATTCCTTGGCCCCTTGTTTTGAATCTTATCATTTGGGGTTTGGTCATCCTCACCAAATTTATATCTTGAGGAGCCACGGGGTGGTTGAGGTATAGGAGGGTGAAGGAGGTTGGGCATTAGGGTTAAGCTCGTACATACTCTGTGTACCAATTACTCATCATATGAAGAAAGGCTTCAGAGCCTCTTCTCATTGACCCATTGTCTACCGGGTCTACTCTCTATAGAGTGCGGTCCCTTGCGCGGGAGCGGTGCATTACTAGCAACATCATCAGTGATGCCAGTTCGGTCGGGATCCATTTACTATCTGAAAACACAATTTTAACGTTATGCTGAGTCACCCCACTATTAATATATTTATGGCATGTATAGCTAGACTCTTACATACACTATGGTAGTCAGAGAACCGACTAAACCATAGCTTTCGATACCACTAAATGTAACACCCTTACCCATATTCATCCAGCGGAGCTGGAGTGCGAAGGCATTCTAGGACATAACTCACTCGAACATACAAGTTTGAGCTATAGAATTTCATTTCAAATTATAACTTTCCAATTCAAATTCATAACATTCTTATTGTATGGGTCTCTGAGGCCTTAAACATTCAAGCAGAGGATATCGAATTAAGCGGGAACTTTGATATACTTAGAAAAATTTTTGCTATGCTAACAGGCCACACGCGCGATGTGAAATGGGACACACCCGTGCCAGGCGGGCCGTGTGGTCACACTGCCAATGTCCTCCTAAGCCGTGTGGGATTTATTTTTTCATTTCGAACCTCTGAGGGAGTTTTCACCGCGGCCCAGGACACTGCGCGGGTGTCCCTTCACGCAACCTAGACACTCCCGTGTCCTCACCGGTGTGTGAAAACTTGGGTGATTACATTTATGGCGTCAACAACCTCGCAAGGGGCACCGCGGTCTAGGTACACGCGCCGTGTGTGTCTAGCCCGTGGTGACAGCGACTTGAAACACTAGCATGCGGGGGACACCGCGGCTGGTCACGCCCATGAGACTAACCGTGTGTCACACTGCGGCCTAGACACACACACCGTGTGCCTACCAGTGTGGGACAGAACAAGGCTATATGCCAAGCTCTTTTATCACCCTAACTCACACAACATAAATCTCATTCAACCATTTACCAAACAACCCAATCATGCATCTAACACATTCATGAATAACCTCTTCTTTTTATAAATTAGTAATAAAGAGCCATCAACTATGGCAATATACAAAAGAGTTCATCTTTAAAATAGCCACACACTTGGCCAAAATAACAAAACATTTCATTAAGCTTCCTAGCCCCTATACATGCCATACTCAAAATGCTAAGTCTAAATATCACGAGATGAGTTGATAGTGTGGGTGATCTTCCGATTATCTTGAATCAGGCTGGCTCTTTGACACTATGAGACAAGGGAAAAGAAGAGAGTAAGCTTTAAGCAGTAAGTTTACATGTAAACAATAAGCATCATAACATATGCTAAACAATTAATAACATCATATACTAAGCAAGAACAATTCACATTTCCCACAATCATGCTTACTCATTTCATTTCTTACCACATTCCAACCATATAACAATTATATTGCTCACATTCACTTGTACACATTCCTGCACTCAACACCACAAAGCAACATGAAACATTCACTTATACAAATTCTTGATGAACCCCTCGAAAAATACTAAGTACCACAGGTGGTTTCGCTTTGCAGCCCACCATTAATCAATAATAGGGTGGTATCGCATAGCCCACCAACAAGAATGTTTCTGATGGTTTTACTTTATAGCCCACCAAATGATAGTATAAACCAGAAACACCTAAACCCGGCCTGAGCCCAGAATAGGATCTGGTATGTTCCTTGAGTAAACGTTTCAAATTCATGTTTATTACTTTGGAAAATTTGGGTGGTTTTATATAAAAAAATGCCGAGTTGTTTTGGAGTTAATCTTTAATTCGAAAATCGTTTGTGTTTAGGTGTCTAAACATTTAAAATTTATTTTTAAGAAAAGTTGCTTAACTTTAAATGGATAAAAATTGTATCATAATAAAATAAATAAACATGCATGCATAATCGGTTTATAGCTATGGCCTTAATACATCAAAAGCAAAACCCGAAATAAATTCAAAATACTTATAAGAAAATGGAGAGTCCAAATTGAAAATAATCTTTGTGTTGAGCATGGCCACCACTAAGCTCCTGCCCAGGCAGGTCCATCCTTTGAGTGTCACACGAAAAATATTCCCACAGCAGGGTGAGTCAAGCAGACTCGGTGTATAGCAACCACACTAAGCCCTAATGATTCGGGCATATCAGGATCATACATATACATATCACGGTTTACAAATAATGATGCATTCGAACCCAAACCTAGATGCCATCTGCTACACATCACCGTACCAACCATCACACATGAGGACTACTAAGTCAACCCTCCATCCGCTACACATCATCGAAGCGATGCGTGCGAGACGACATGCTCATCGCTTTATATATTGTGGCATAGCCACCAGGATAAACTCTTTGTGACATAAGTCACCACATTGAGATTATGTGACCAAAGTCACCACATTCGAGATATTGTGACCGAAGTCACCACATTCAAATATTGGGGTATAAACCACCAAATCACTTCCCCCTTTCATAATCACCCATATGCCCCATGTCATACAAATATGCATAAACCATATCATATTCCTTATTCACATTCTTATAGTTTCACATATGTGCCATAACGAGATCATATTATACTCATAGTAGGGTGGGTAAGCGTGCACAGTACTTTGTACCATTGCATGAGTACCTTAGCCATAATTTTCACATTCTTAATAACACATGCATTAAAACAACACCATAAATCTATTAAAACTTAGGGTAGGGCTACACACCACAGTTTACTATCGTATTCCTTTGAATCCCAAAGTCTCTCAGAAGCAGTTGAACTCTTCCTAAAAATCAAAGTTAGAATCGGCCAATCACTAACACTTAAAATGGCTTTGTCAGAATATTGATACTCTCTTACCTTGCGGATCTAAATCCCGAAAATCGTCACTTGGCTATGAAGATGTCGAAATCCTACATGGTACATGTTAGGGTCGAGCCTATTGCACAAGATCTATGAAAATGGCCCTTGGCGAATACCACACATGGCTTACCTTGGATCTTTGAAATCCGAAATGATTTCCTTCTTGTAGTCGACAACAACCAAATCAGAAGCCTCATTCAAAGTTTCGGCCAAGAACATTATTGGGATTAGATTCCTACTTTTCGATTTAATCTCAAAGATAAAGGAAGAAAATCGAATACCACTTGCTCTTACCCCTCTTTGCTGCGTTAAATGGCACCCTTCTCACTTAGATCCACGAGGTGTATTCGGCTATAGGCTAGATGTTGATCATTAAGTTTCGACTTTTGATCTAGTGAAGAATCGACTCCCTTCTCAAAGAACAATCGGCTATGGTACCAAAATAGAGGATTAGGATTGATAACAACCCTTGAGAATCAACGTTCTAGAAAAGAATGAAAGAGAAGAAATAAGGGTGAGGCTCATAAGAGGTTGGCTATAACTTCATAAAAGAAGAAAAAAATAGCTCCTTCGCTTTTGAAGATGATTGGATCGCGAGAAGATGGAGAAGAAAAGAACTAAGGTTTGAGAGTTTTTGGTTTCTGGTCACAAAAGAAAGAGAAGGGAATGGAGCTTTTGGAAGAGAAAAATCACCAAAAGATGCCTATTACTACACTAGGTAAATTCGGCACCTAGCTCCCTTGAATGACCGAATTTTGCCCCTAAAGTCCCATATTCGGCCAACTCCTCAACCTCACTCCCTATCATATTTTCTCCTATTTCTCCTCTTCTTTACCCATTTAAAATAATTTAAATAAATCAACAATTATCTCCTCCTTTAGCTGAATTTTAAAAGGAACTTGACCACATCTAGTGCTCATCTCCTTAGTGTTTTAATGCCGTCTAACTCCCCTCTTAGCTTGACCTAAAGCAGACTCAAAATTGCTCCCCCTTATTTCACTCGAACCTAGGCCCCCTTGTCTTTGGCTTGTGGCGTCACTTACTAGGGCTTTAAGTGGCGCCTCCTTGCCACTTTAACAAGCCCATTTTTGTGTCTCAATTCTCCTACAAATTCTCTTAAGGCCTATCAGAATTAACTCTCTCTTTGAAACTTAAAATCAAATAATTTCTAAGGCATTTTCCTACACTCTAAGGTTCTCATGATTCACAAAACACATCAAAACACACATGAGCATACTAGCACATTCAATTTAGCAAAAAAAAAATGCACAAGCCTAAATCTCGGATATTACATAAGCGATGGTATCTTTACACAACCATCGTGAATAAATAATAATGTGGTATCAAACACACATTACCAAAAAGAACAATTATGGATATTTTCCGCACTTACATATCTATTCCAAGGTTCATACGCAGGAATTACTCACTATCTATCAATTTCAATCATAAATGATCTCATTCATACAATGCACCAATAAGTAACAACATATGTATTAAAGACATATCGTTTACATATAAACTTACCTCGGTGCAAAATGTATAAATCGGCGACTTAATCCGTAACCTTGTCTTTTCCCCGATCAAAGGTTGTTTCGCGCTTCTTGATCTATAATAATGAAATTCACCCATTTAATCACTTTACAATTCATGATACATCAAAATTTCTACTTAGGCAAAAATGACCATTTTGCCTTTATGCTTCAAGGCAAAATTATGATTTTGCCCCTTAGCCTCGTAAATCGTTTTCATCACATTTTCTCATTAAACAAGCTTAGCTGAACATTTATTCCTCTTACAACAACTCATAAAACCATTTATTTCATGCATTTATTACACAATTACAACCTTTACAACTAAGTCCCTTTTAGGTGTTTTCATGGTAACACCTTTCACAAAAGTTGTTCCTTAACTCACTAACATTCATTTTCTTCCATAAAAATCAGCAAACTTCATAACCACTCTCATGGCAAGTCCCTAAACTTTCAACCATTTTGTAAAATAGTCCCTCTTTAGCTAGCTTAAGCTTTGGGGTTCCAAAAGTACAAATATTATCAAATAAAACCACCAAAATCACTTACGTTCAAGGGTGAGAAGTTGCTGAAAATTTTTACGCTTCCAAAACCCTTCCTTAGCTGATATTTTTAGTGGGAAGAAGATGAATAAAATGGGTGATATAATCTTTTCTTATTTTATTTATTTCCTTCAATTTAATCCACCTAACCCACCCAATTTTGACCAATTTGAGTCTATTGTCCCTATGGTGGCTAACAACATTAGGAAGGTCTAATTGCACATTCAAGACCTTCAATTTAAAGTTCCATAACTATTTAATACTTCTAGCTTGTAAAATAGAACTTTTGCGTTATGCGATTTAGTCCTTTTTAGCAATTAAGCATTCAATCACTAAAATTAAAGCACCAAAATTCTCATGCATCCTTATAAACATGTTATGACACATAAAATAATATCAAAAATTATTTTCTTCAACCTCGGATTAGTGGTCCCGAAACCACTATTTAGACTAACCCTAAAATCGAATTTTATTACAATAACAACAAATTGATCCAAGTACAAATGGAATACTCGATTCATCAAATCCATGAGCAGCAGCGGAGGCGTTATTTAAACAAAAGGCATCACCGAAAACTCATAGTGCCTATCACGAGTCCTAAAGAACTTTTCAACACATCGAGACTCATTCACCTTCAAGCGATAATACCCAAATCTAAGATCAATCTTCAAAAACACCATTGCACCTCAGGCCCGATCAAACAAGTCATCAATTCGAGGCAAAGGATACTTATTCTTAATGGTCAACTTGTTAAACTACCTATAATCAATACACATTCTCATCATTACCATCCTTATTGTTCACAAAAAAAACTGAAGTAGTACACCCACGGAGATACACTCGGTCGAATAAACCCTCTATCAAGCAACTCTTGAAATTGAATCTTTAACTCTTTGAGCTCTTTTGGTTTTATGCGATAGGGTGTAATGGACACCAGTGTAATACAGGATAAACTCAATTCCAAACTCAACTTCACACACGGCCAAATAAACTTCACAACCTTTACCCATCAACTTCTCGGCCTCCATATACTACTTGCCCATAAACTTCCTCTTAAAGACCTCGAGGAAGTATCCCAAGAATCAACCTATCAGAATCGGTACCTATTCTAATCTTATATTCCACCAACGATGAGCCTCACTGTCGGTAAGGACACATCACAACCCAACTTCTCTTCGTGAGAATAGGACATACGCTCAAGGATCCTTTCAACTCCCTCCTACCCGGTGCTTAGCTCTGATTGGATCGGTACCTTTCACTACCACCCAATGCATGTAAAGCGTTCAAAGGTCAAACCTCGATTAATAGGTACAAGATTGGCGAGTGCGAGTAGGGTTAGCACTAGCAATCTGTTTGAGCTTGCGATCCTATCTTAGCTTTCATCGAGGAGGACATACACCCTCATCAGTAAGTTTACTCTATGTGGCGACACGGGGAGGTGCGAGAGGATGTACCATCCTCTTAAGTGCTAACTCTCACATTAACACATCTAGATGGCATATCTAATAATCTAGCATACAAACAAATAAATAAACGATGTGAGTGGTAGAGAAATGATCCAAGTCTCATTCTTGCAAGAAAAATTTGAGATTAAAGGTAATATGTTCCCATTCCTACCTCTCATCCAATTCAATAAGATCATTTCAAACAATTCTATGCAATTCAATCAAAATTATGTCAACAATTTCAAGAAAGTAGAGAGATTTAGACTCATGAGTTTTGAAACTCCAACACACAACATTCACCTAGGTTGGCGTGCTCGAACTTTGAGCTCTCGATACTAAAAATGTAACACCTATACTCGACCAAGTCGTCGAGCTGAATATAAAGATGCCACACCACCGTCTCACTACTAGTACACTACAAAATTCACTAATTCAAAGCCGACACATATCATTCATAGCATTTTGCACGGGTTCTAAGACATACATCAATGTAACTAACGTGTTAAAAATTCAAGCGTTTGGACCATAGTAAAATTTCAAAGTTAAACACGTAGAGGTATGAATCTGACCTAAGTGTCGATATTTTCTTTAAGTGGTACCAATACAACCTGAAAAATCGATACAAACTTCCATTCTATTTTTCGTACAAAAATTATACTATCGAAATTTTACTTTGGTACATGTCATAGAGTATCGATATATTTATCCGAGTATCGATACTCGAGCAAATATCGATGCCAAATTTCTATTCGACTTCCTGTACATTTCAAAACATAGAGGTATCATTTTAAAACACGAATATCGATACCTTTACCTCGGACCATATAAGTACAACATACAAAAGTATTTAGTCCATTCCAAATTAGTTCTAAATATCATGCATCAAATACTTGATAAATATTCATCCAAACAACTAAATTTAATAGTTCAAAATGTCGGAAAGCGTGTCCAAGCAAGAAACTTCCAAGCCATCAATGTTCATAAACCTAAGCATATTTGTAACTCATAAGCCTCTTAAGCGAAAGCAATAACCGTTAGAATGTTTAGAACTAACATGGCTATAAACAGTCTACTAGATTGCCTTATTCCCCAAAAACGTAAATAAATAATGAACAACTACAAAATATTGACAAGTCTTCCTTGGATCACTCCCTCAGAAAAAACCACACCGCCCACACCGAAATGTCACTAATATGCATATGTTGAAAAGAGTGAGTGAGCTTAACAAGCTCAGTGAATGATTAGAATAATCACTATGAAAACATGTCATCATGCATCCACAACACAACTATATATATACAAATACAATGTTCGTATTTCTAGTGTCATACAATACCTATTCATGCATTATCTATTAATTCATTTACATAGCATTTACATACTCATTCAAGCATATATCATATAACACAATCCATTAATCATGTATCACATTTCACTGTCGAGATATAATGATAAATTAGCTCTTGAGGTATGAAACATAAAGTGGGCACTACCACCACACATCGGATACGGATCTCCAATCACATCAAATGACTCATAAAGTCAAACATATCCCATAAGTGAAGCATATAGCTAAAACTCTTACATTGAACATGTCCCATAAGTAGACATGTCCTGTTGAATGGAGCTTAGCTTACATTCGCTTGTCCATCCAACATGTCCCGGGGCCTCAGCGCCAAAATTACTATATATATAGGTGAGTACTCACAATCCTATAGCATACCAACTATATCCAATGGTTTCAAGATCACAAGGCCAAATTATCAAGACCAAACACATATCACTTACCGATTATCGAGCACTATCATTGCATATTTGCATTTTTAGCAAAACATTGTCACTAACATTTAACATATCCATAACATGTACATATTTGAATTTTCACAATAGTTATCACAACCACACATCACATGTTATAGCATCACATCCCAATTCATATGTTCACGTTCACATAAGCACATAATTAACTAGATAAACATAGGTATGGAAAAGCTTACACTCGAAATTTAGAGTAGGGGTTTAGGCTACCACTAAATAAATAACACATGACTCGTGTCTCACAGTAATGATTCAAACACTCACCAATACATTTTAGTCAAAACCAAAAGCTCAATCTATACTTTCTTAGCTCGTAGATGGACCTAGCGAATCTGAGACTTCAACACAATAAATTCACACAACAATACATTCAAAAAATCTGCCAAGGACTCACCACAAGCATACCTATTATACACACATTAAAAACAAGTATTATAAATATGGACTATTTCATCAACTTTCAAAATCAATACTTAACCATATTAAAACCTATTTACAAGCCATAAAGCGAGCTTTAAGCGATAGAAAGACCACGAAACAATAACAAGATATTGTGAGCTCCCAACGATCTGCTAGACATGTTTCACAAGTCGACAATTTACAAGAAAAGGAAAACAAAAGCAAGTAAACATTACAAATGCTTAGTAAGTTCCACGGATATAAAACCATGTAACTAACCTTAGGTTATAAATATACACTACATGTTACTTAGCTTGGTAAATTTTGCCTATCATGGCAAACCAAATATAAAAAATGAGTTCAACATTTATCATATCATAAAGTAACTTGATCATATAACATTTCAATTACCGTTCACAAAAAAATTAATCATTTAAATCAATTCACTATCTTAACATATCATACAATCTATTTATGCGCAATACATCCCATTTCAAGTTAATGCCAAACATTATTTTCATTTCATAACTTGAATTCTCAATCCAAATCATATTAAATCATATATGAACTCCATTCCCATATCACATCGAGTTCATATTTATACTAAATAGATCTTGAATGTCAATTTAGTATCAATCACTACTTTATTTCATAGTACAAATTTTGAATCACAATCATCGATCTGTCATGTTTTCATATTAGCCCCACAGGTTTGTATAAGCTGATTTTCAATATGTATAAATATATCATCGATCATCATATCAACTCATTTCATCAATAGATAGCTCATTTCACATTTTTCTTCCATTTATTATCCATTTGTCATCTCAATATCAAATACCACATCTCATATTCAATTTTCCAATTTCATGGATTTCAAATGCATATTCATTATTATCATTTCAATTATGAACATTTAGTTTTTATATTTTATCTCCTATTAAAACAACTCAAACTCGGATGGACATCTGAGATCCAACCAACACACGGTTTGGCACCGGTACCTCATCGAATAAATTTGAAGCAAGTAGTATGCCCAATGCTTATTAAATAATTTGACACCCAATGTCTCATCGATATAAGCTGAGTAATTTGGCACCTAGTGCCTCACAGGCCTCATAGTCGAAGTAACCTAAACTCTTCCTATCCTTTACGATGAGGTCGAGAATCTTTCATCAACTCAAATACCCTTAGGGTACTAAGCGTATTTTGGTGTAGTTGGTGGGATCGATGCATTTGTGCCCGATTATAACTTTGGTGCATATCTTTGGTGTGTTGAGGATTGATCCAAGTATCCACCCTTGAGTCTAACTTTGTTAATAGGGATTTAAATGTGAAATTGTATGTTATGTATTTGTGTTATTGAAATATGGTTATAAACCACGATTTTGGATATGGCTTGATATGATAAAAGCAGATACAAATACCTAGGGTGTATTAGAATCTTGATAAATGTAAGTAACCATTACATTGATTGAGCATGACTAAGTATTGAACATAATACTATGTGAAGAGCGATGATGGTTTAATGATTATATGTATAATGATGATAATCTGGTTTTTGTCTAATAAATATAATCCGTACTATTTAGTTTATTTTAATCAATTCTATCATGTTAATAATTGAATTTGAATTATGTTAGCACTATTGAGTAATCATTACTCGTATACGATTATTTTGTTTACATTGCACAAGTCTCAATCGGATCTTAAAGTAGATCAAAAGTTCACAAAGCATCCAACTCAACGACTTAACTTTCGGAACCAAAGTTGTGCCTTTTGCATGTATTTATGGTTTAATGGTATATACCTAGTTGAGTTCTATGGTTGGGTATGTTTCTTACTTGTTTTGGTATCATGGACCCATAATGTTTTATGTGATGAATTTCTACACTTGATTAGTTGAAAATTATGCATGGTTATATGTCTATTTATGCAAAATACTTTGATAGGTTTTGTGGCATGGAATGCTATGTTTGATTGGTGTTTGAATGTGTTATTATGTGTCATATTGATGAAATTGAGTGTAGTGTAAACTTTAGGTATGTTTTGGTTATGGTTAAAATGCAGAAGTGTACATTTTATGTCAATTTACCATAGAGTCTCAGGACATTAAAACGATTTTACCTATAAGGCATTACACTAGCCCAAGTCTTGAGGGCGACCTTATAGGTCTCGAGACAATGGCACTTTGTGTGTCGAATGCGGTGCCACTGAGTGAAGTATATCCGTTTGTTGCTAATAAGTTTTTGAACATATTGGTTAATATGTAAATTAATTTATTACATTAATATACTTTGTATGATTGTCGTCATATGGTTTTGCGTAAAAGCGAAATTGAAGCAAATGTCTCTCATTGGTTGTCTAATGTTTAAACTAATACTAAGCGGTATTACATGGTGGGATTGTAATACACAAAGATAACTTATATTGGTAGATGAACCTAAACATGTCCCTAGTCTAATCTAAAATGAGAAAATCAATTGAAAGACTAATTTGTCATCTATCAAGTCCAATTAGGGAGATTATGCGCCCCAAAAGTTAGGGGTTTGTAATTTTTACTTAAATGCATGTTGTGCTTGATCGCCTAGCTATTTGAGTGTGTTTGGGGGTCCTAAGGAGGCACAGGTTGAGTCTGAGCACAGGAAAAATTTTAGTTTTGGCCCTTTAGTGGAGAGGTTGGCGGTTGTAGGGCTTAAAGTAAATTTGTGTGTGTTTTAGTAACACAAGATGAGCATGTGGCTTTGTAGTGTGGCGTCAAGGGAGAGCAAGGAAGGAGGGTTCAAATCCCACAGTTGCAAATTGGAGGCTTTTATTTTGTGGCAGGTGAGTGGAGAAAGCGAGTTCGGATCAAACTCTTCAAGGGGATTTGGAGACTTGGTCAAATAATTCAAATGGATGGAGGGGAGCAATAGTAGGAGAAGAAAAGGGAGAAAATCAAGGAAGTGATGTGTGTGGAAGTGTTGGCGAAAAGTGGGAGTGTGGCTAAGTGGGAATTTAATTTTGGAGAGAGTCATTTGGGAGTGCATATTCGGTTTTTGAGAGGAGTGTGCGAATCTTCTTTGTTTTGTTCTTGAGTGTTTGCATTGTGGTACCTTGAGGCGTTTGAGGCCTTTTTCTTTTCATTTTTTCTTCTTTCTTTTCTTTGACCTCTGCGAATCCACCTTGTTTTATTTCATTTTCTCTTCTTCTTCCTTCATTTTTTCTGCTAAGTGCCGAATTGGTAAGCCTTTCTTGTCATCTTCTTTCCTTCCTTCTTCTCATTTCTTTTCTTACTAATCGTTCGTTTCTTTTCTTTACCTCTAAGTCGTAGCCACACTTCTCCCTTTTGATTTCTCCTTGGGCCAAATACTTTTCTTCTTAAAGTGTCGGTTCTCCTTTTCTTGGCCAGAACCTTGTGCCAGAACCTACATACCCTCTTCGTTTTGAATCTTTTTTGATCTTGGTGGTTGGGGCTTTGAATCACATTTGTTAGACAATTGCCGATTGTTGTCGTTCGTTGGTGTTGGTAAGAATGGAGTAATGCAAAAACTCTCTTAATTTGTTGTTAGTTAGAATTCTTGTGATTACAAGAGTAAACTTGGTCTCTCTCTCTCGTGGAAGTAGAGATGTTGGATGATTACTAACACTTTTTCTTTGTGTTCATCAAATATTGCTAGGGACTTGGTTTCCGTAGCCAAGGGTAGAGCCGATTACTGTTGCACAGCAGGAGATCGCGGATCGTGGTAAGTGAAGTTAGTCTAGTAGGGTGTTTCAATATTAAGGGTTATCAAAGGTTGAGACTAACTAATGACCAATCGTTATCATAGGTGTCTTAGGCGGTTGAAACCAAAACTCGTAATCAAGGTGTGTGTTCTCACACCACTGTTTATTCTGATATGCGATGTTCTGTGACTCGGCTAAAAGCTAAAATACCGAAAAGCCAGAGTATCGGCAACTGAGAGCTCTTGAGTGTGCAAGAACTCGTAGAGTTAAACCAAGTCAATAGTGTTAGCGATAGACTATTGGGAGTGACTCGAACTCTCTTTCGCGGAACTGAGGCCGAGGTACATAATGGGCCTCGTTGAGCGAAGTGGGCTAAGTGGGCCCAATAGGTTAATGGGCCTGAGGGGCAAAATCGTGGTAAGTGCGGGACGATTGTTGCGGCTTGCGAAGTTTGTAGGTCGAGGCCGAAAATGGGTTGTTTGGGCCACCGCAGCGTGTGGGCTGTTTAGGCAATTTGGATTTTAGGCCCAATTGCACCGGTTGACCCGAAATGGAACTTGTGTCGCTCGGCGACGGTTGGCCTCGAAAGGCCGTAGATGAGTAAAATTACCGAATTACCTTGATGGGTAAACTATTGTAATACCCTTGGTGGGTAAAATTACCGAAATACCCCCGAGTGGCGAAATTACTGTTTACCCCCAAATGACCATTTCACCCTTAGTGGTAGGATCATTGATTTATGAGTAGTAATTGTATGATTGATGTTGATGGTGATCTTGTTTGCTTACATGATTTATTTATGACACGTCATCTTTGCATGGGTTGGGTTATGGATTTGGAGGAAGCAGCATCTTGGTGGCTCTGCCACGTTATCTTGATTTAGTGGCTTTTTCCATGTTATCTCGATTTAGTGGCTCGACCCATATCTTATTATTAGCGGCTAGTCTGCGTTATTGAGTGTCTTTGGTTGGGTGGGTTGACCGTCCCCACGCAGTGTGTGTTGGTTGAGTGCGGGTGGTGTGTTGGTTTGGTAGGTTGGGTACATATTTGTTTTGCATATCATAGGGCTTGGCCGGACTATTCTTGATTAGGGCTTGACCCCGTTTGTTCTGAATAGGGCTTGACCCAGGGCCATTCTTGAATAGGGCTTAGGCCCAGTTGATCTTGTATGGGCTTGGTCCCAAACTATGGGTGTAATAAGGGGATTACACACTTTGAGTTCTTGTAACTCACCCTTTCTCTTTAAGCATGCAGGTAATCCCGACCTTAGAGGATTTGGGTGCGAGGACTCGAGAGGTGGCCACACGTCTGTATGTTCTTGGGGTTAATTTAGCTACTTTATTTTAGTTTACTTTACTTTAATTTTTGGGTTAATAATTTTTGTAATAAGGCCATTGGAATTGTTTTTAACTTTTATTTGGTATTTCTTTACAAGCTGCTAATTTATTAAACACGGGTTTTAAGACAATAACTACTGTTTTTAAAATATCATGTTTCCATAGCTATTTAAACCAAACTTTCGTAACAGACAAGGTTTTAAAAACAAAATAATAGATGCAAAATAATATTTTTGAAAAGGAATGATTTTGAGTAAAATCGGTTTTGTTAATAAGCAACGAAAATTGGGATTTTTAAGCGGTAGAAAGTTTTGATTCGTAGATGAGTTTTCCAATGAACACATAGTTTTCAAACAACACACGATGTGTACGCTAGATCCGATCATAATGTCTATGCGGGTGTGGGGTGTTACTGAGAGATGCTTTGGTTTGGGCATTGGGCGGTTGACTCCCGAATATAAAGACATAGATGTCATTGTTGAACTAAAAATACATCATCTTGGACAAAAGAAGAATAGATCCTGAATTCGTTTATGGATTTATTCACTTGTGATGTTCATAGTGTAGCATACTTAAATCTTGAGTGGATGGCGAACTATGCATGTGTGACTTGTATGCTTTGATGTAAGTAAAAGGCGAGTTCGAATATATAAGGAACAGAAATTCGATTGTGTTAGGTGTACGAATTCTACAGTATGTAGCATCATTCACAATAGTGAAATTCATAGCCCAAGACATGGGTAAATGATATCTTCTCATTGGCATTACATGGTTGATGAAAAGTAAATGTGGCCACAGGTTGTTCGTCTCTTTGAGATGAATGACTTGATTACTGTTCGATAGTAATTGACTTTTCATGAAAAAAGGTGTAATGGTTACCATAAGATAAAATAGTATCATATTGAGAGAAAAAATATTATCTGAAGAGATTAAGGATATCTTATGAGGTCACACACTTATGAAAAGGTTATTGGACGAACACTGACCAAGTTGCTTTTTTAATAGTGTGCCATTGGGGAGAGCTCAGTCATGATACTATAATGAAATGACTTCGTGACCAAATGAGTTTATAATTAGTAGGTGAAAAGTTAGAACTTAATTATAAATCATTTGATCCTCAATTGCATATGTCCAATTGGTCCCATCACTAACTCGTTGAAACAATAAATTAATTGTTTGTTGAATCAAATAAACCAAAATGAAAATGGAAATGGCTTAAAAAATGAATTTATGTTTTCTGAATTAAATGGATTTCGAAAATGGAAATAAATCATTTGGTCATAGTGAACCATTAAATATATTTTCTCATAGATTCTTTTATGGTACAATCGTAATGATTTTATGAAATTAAAATTTGATTAAGAAATTATTTAATTTAAAATATATTGAAGTTCATTTTTAGGAAATAGAAAAACAAATATTGGGTTAGATCAAATTATAAAGTATTGTCTTAAAAGTCAGAAGTACTTGCAATTGGACTCGATAGAAAAAAGGCCAAAAAGCCCCTTATGTCATAAGGTGGAATGACAAACCAGTAGTATCATTAAGCGGGGGTTGTTGCCCCTATATCATAGGTATACTAAGAGTTCATTTTTAGTTGAAATAAACTTTTACTATTCAACAAGGGTTCTAAAATCTCTCCTTATAAGTAGATGGCACTAGTAGGGCTATTGACACACAACTTGAGATATTATTACACTACTGAGAAAAATAAAGAGAATTTATTGTCAACTATTAATCTATTTTTGGAATAACAATTGTCGGTGTCTATATGAGAAGAGAATCTTTGTTTTCTCACTAAAGAAAAAAAAACTATTACTAATTCTATGTTTTGATTCGATTTGTTCGAGCCCATGCTCAAAGGAATTCATGGTACAAGAATAGCAGAGAATATTGTTTGGTTGAAAGTCAAGAATGACAAGGATCCGTCTATCTGAAAACACAGGTACGATTTTGGTCTAGGGTTTATCGTTATAAATATCACAAATCAGTCGATTTTCAAATTTTTATTTTACTGCTATAAAAGAAAACTATTTTCAAACTGATTTTTTTCAAAAAATGGTATCGGAGCAATGTAGTGCTATGTTTATAGTGTAAACCTGTCATACCCTAAAATTGGGCCAAGTAATTTTGAGGGTAATTTAGGGATTTTAGCTCAAAATGTGTTCGAAAATTCGAAATAGTGTAAACCAGAAATGTCTTCGTCTATGGCTTTTAGAAAATTAAATAAATTCTTGAAAAATGATGTAGAAAGACCTTTAATTTTTAATATAGGACTATTTTGAAAAGAGGTTAAACTTAGGAGTACCAAAGGGTAAATTTACCAAAGTTTAAAAATTGACCTATTTTTTCCCCCACCTCTGAGGAACTCACGACACTTATTTTTCCCCTTACCCTTGTTGTCGTTCCTTGAAATTCCCAAGCTCTATTCATCCAATTTTATTTTCCAAACTTCAATTCCTTTGATTTCTATCATCATCCAACAAATAAACACTGCCTAAATTTCACGAAAAACACCAAAAACACCATTAATTTTTCCATATCTCAAACTTGTGGGTTTTGGATTTTCATTCAAACATTTTTTCTCCCATCAAAAGTAATGATTCATTTTCCTATTAGTTTTTGATGATATCTAGTCTTTTAGAATAGAGTTTTTACCTATTGAATTTAATGTTTTGAATAAAAATTTGAAACTTGGAGTCGTTAATGGTGGAATGCGAGGATTTTGAATGAAAGCGATGTTTCAAAGTGTTTTCAACTTTTTTAAAGTGGTCGAGAAGGTTTTAAACTTTCCTTAAACTTTACGTTAAAGAATTATAAGGTTTTATTGAGTTTTCATGAAAGTTGGCAAAGTTTGTCAAAATTTTGGAACCATGAATATGTATAGTTTTGAGTAGTTTTAAGGTTAGGAGTTGTTTTTGGATGTATGATTCATGGAGTTAGTTGGGAACTTAGGAGTAGTCTAAACCACTACTCTAAGTTCCAGTGTGCTTTCTTATACCTTTTGCTTAATTAACGAAATATGTAATCGTGTGTTGTGAATTGAGAATTATAATGTGACAAAGTGACATGTGAAATATGCTTGTGATAGCTATTGTGAATGTGTTAATTTTGGGTATGTTTTACATGCCGATTGTGATGATAATGTTGTGCTTATAATGTGAATGTGTAGTGAAAAAGTGCAGAAAATGATAAGTAAAATATGTGTTTAATTGAGGATATTTTGGCCTTGTGACCTTTGAGACCATTTGATATAGTTGGCATGCCATATAATTATGTGAGTACTCACCCTTGTGTTGTGTTTTTTGGGGCATTAAGGCCCGAGACAAATTGGAGAGATAAGGGAATGCGAGTTGACTCCATTCACCATGATACGTTGGTGTGTTGGAGAGTGTTAGCTAAATGCTATACTTTTGGGACATGCTCGACTCATTGAGTCATTGGTGTGTTGGAGATCCATGTATCCGATGTGTGGTGGTAGAGCCCACTTTTACATTTCATAGCCTAAGTGCCAAAATTATCGTGAAATGTGATTTTATAAAATGTGATATTACGAGTATGTGATGTACGCTTAAACATGTGAATAGTAAGCTAAATGAATTGATAAATATTGCATGAATACACTAGAATGTCAACATAGTAAATTGTGCATGTAATTGTGCTTTGGTCATTTTCACTTAACGTATGAATGCATGTCTGTTTGGGTTATTCCATTCATTTCTTGAGCTTGTTTAAAGCTCACCCACTTCTTTTAAACCTTTGAAGACGATTAAGCGTTGGAGTGTGATGGTGCGGAAATTCCAAAGGAGTGATCCAAGTTAGATTTAGCATTTGAGTAGGTGACCTATAGCTATTATTTTGACCTATGGGAATAAGGCAATGTGGTAGATTTGTTGGTTGATTATTTCCATGATGTTTTGGATGATTACTTGGATTTGCTACTCCTAGAATTTATATATGTTTGACATTAGTTTATTGGTTTGCTTGGCTTCAACTATTGATGATGCTTTGAGTTGAAATTTTAGATATTTTTATGTCGAACTTTGAAGTTAAAGATGCATGTTGAATTGGTATATGTATGATTAAGTTAATTGCCTATTTTGTTGTGAATTTGGTTATTTAGTGCAAAGGTTTGATAATCGAGCATTTAGTATCTATACCTCCATGATATTCAAATGTGCATGAAGTTAGTAACTCATTTTGGTATTAATACCATTTCTTGAGTATCGATACTCAAGGTAAAAATCCGATACTTTTTATTTGTATTGTTAATTTGCTAGGTTTTAATTTTTGTAGAAACATAATGCTAAAATGGTACTGATTTTCTAAAGCGGTAGAATATCCCTTATGAAAAATATCGATACCACCGAATAAGTATCTATACCTCGTGATCTTTTAGAAATTTATTTTAAGCTGGTCTTTGAGCATGTTTCTAACTTTCGTGATATGATTGGTTAATGTATGTTTAGTAACCTCGCCTAGGGTATTCTTGACTTGGAACTTTTATAAATGTTCAATTTTGGTGATGTTCGCATGCTAATGAGATGTTGTGTAACATGTGATGTTGTGACGCTGGTGTAACATCCTATTACTCGAGCTCAACAATCAATTTGGGTATAGGGTGTTACATTTGATGGTATCAAAGATTTATTTATCTAACATTCGACCTAATTTATTGATGTATGGACTAGGGTTCGAAAACCCATGTGTTTAAATTCCTCTGAATACTTGAATTGATTGAGATATCTCTGTTTGCATTGCATGAATTTTTTTGAAATTGATGTAGGAGCGAGAATAGATTCCCTTTATTCTAAAGTTTTCTTGTAGGAATGTGACTTCGATCGATTCCCGCCACTCACACCTTTGTTTGTTTGTGTGCTTAAGTAGATTAGAATCGATATGCCTCGTAGATGTGTGAATGTGAATACAAATGCTTAAGAGGATGGTACATCCTCTACACCTCACGATGCCGCCACATAGAGTGAACATACTTAATAAGGGTGTTGGCCTCTGATGGAAGCTATGATTGAAGCATTTTAGAGGATTACTGGTGCTAACCACTGCTCTGCACTTTTTGTTAAGCGAGGTTTCCACTTGAGTGTTGTCGCATGTAAAATGGTGTGCGTTTTGTGCAAGCATACACGTCGATTCAAGTAATAAAGAGGTAAGTGAGTATCATTCCCACGAGGATCGAATTGAGGCACAAAATTGGTCATGTTATCTTAATAGGGTCAAGTTAATGTATGGAAAAAACTAAGGTAAATATGCTATGATGGGTAAATAAGCTGGAATTGCTATGGCGAAAGTGATAACAGGAAATGTATATATGGGAACTATTGCATGAATAATATATAAATGAACAAATAATCAACTAAGAATGCTAAAGCGAAGATATTTAGACAAAGAATCAAGTATAGTGTCTACGATATTTATGTGGAAGGTTGGGATTACTTAGAATCAACCATACTAGCAATAATGACATGGCGAGAATCTTGATTAACTTAGAAGAGTCCTAGAGTGGCTGCACTCTTTCAAGGGCAAAACCTCAAGTCACTTTGTCCTTGCTCATATAGGGTCTTATTACGATAACATGTGTAATTCCTTCTTTATGACACAAGCATCATTCGAATGTTGCTCATTCCATCAATATTAGTTAAGTAATCTAACCTTTCCCACATTAAATCAACTTAACAAGAATAATATGCCATTGACTATTCCTAGGGATTACACTTAACCAATTGAATGGGTAGTAAAATAATCGATTTATACCATTGAAACTTGAAACAATTAAGTATCATCAAGATAACCCCAACCCGATGAGATTTAACTCATCGGTTGGAAAATATAATTCAAACCATCACCATCGTTTACAACCAAATAAGTTCACAAGAGAGCACTAAAGAAATAATGGAAGAACGTCGGAAAAAAGACTTCAGCTAGTCCACACTTGATATACAGATCTGTGTTGGCCGAGAGGATGGCTTCCTCTTCCTCTCAAGATCTCTTACTCTTCTACTTCTCTCGGGATGACTTTTGAGGTTCCCTTTATCATCCTTTTTATATATAGAGTTCAGCCAATCAGTTTGTGTTAATCTTCTCCTCTTTTCTAGGGTGATTTATACGAGTACGAGTTTAAATTTCAAAGCTGAAATAGTCGCGTGTGAAACGTTTGACTCGGTCTTCCCGACATTCTTTGTGGCACTCGTGCTAGCATATCATCATGCACTTTGCCTAGAAAACTTCACTCTTTTATTTACTTTCTTGAAAACTTGTTCCTTTCACCTTACCACACAAAACTTCCACAAAAAAAAATTAAAAGCACCAAATAACTCAACATAGTCCAAGTTTGAATGCAATATAACAAATGCTAATTAAAATGCCCTAAAATGCAACAAAATATACCTAAGTAAAAACAATTAACTAGGTCAAAAGGCAGAAAATATAACTTTTTTCAAGAGTTATCACACCCCCAAACCTAAGCTATTGCTTGTCCTTAAGAAAAAAAATTCCTATTTGTACTAATGCAAATATTTTACCCTGGAATGAAACCTTTCATACTGCTTATCTATCTGAAAAATAATGTATATCTTAGTTCTCAACAATTTTCTTTATCCTAAAGTCTATTCGAATGGCTAAGGTTTGTCTAGCAAAGGTACTCCTAAATACTCATCCATTCCCCCCTTCCGTCGTATAGCAAATATCTTTTAACCCATTAAGTTCAGTTGCCACCTAACATTAATTATTTATTATTATTCCAGATTTTTCTTTTTTTATTTTTTTTTGAATGGGTTAGGGAATTTAGCATGTCACAACATTTTTCTGCCCTGACAATCATAGTAGAGCATACACCGAATTGTCGAGGCATTACATATGTCACAATTTAAACAAGAAAGCATTCATAAAGTTAGGGCCTTTGGCTAAAAAGATGGATGGAGCATACAACTACCTCCTTAGCTACTCGACCATTTGCTACAGATCAAATGTCCCTAACAATTTTATTACACACTCATACTTAGATCCACCTTTCTAATCAACAACACGATAGACCAAACAAGGTGGTGCTGACCTACTTTGCGATGCCCAGGCATTGGAGTGTCTGCTATCCTTTATTTCAATAATATGTCGTAGCATTGTTAATAATACTAGGTTGTAGAATCCCTAAGGCATTAAAAGATACTCACTATAATTCGAAACAAAACTGCAGAGTATAAGGCATCCTATTTTTAGAAATCAATTTCCAAGCAATCTAGCCTCAACAAAACTTACCAAATCCATTTTTACAAATTCAGGCAAATCAAAAAATAATATTTATAATCATCATCGAACATCATGAATAAAAACTATAGTTCGTATAGACAAATAATATATCGATAGTCACAATTCCATGGCAAAATACTCCTATATGCAACAATATGGATATATCTTAAATACAAAATGCAACCTAAAGGCCCAATACACCCCCAAACCTAATAGATGCATTGTCCCCAATGCATGAAACAACACAAACATAACTATATGCATAGATATAGATAAAAATAATATGTAATGTATTAAGAAAAGAAATAAGGAAAGAAAGAACTTATCAGACTTAGACTGGACTGTAGGTGCATCATTCAAGTCGTCTCACGATCTTGCGAGCTTTGACTTTGTACCTCATTTTTGTTTCAAAGTGGTGCTCTCTCCATCTTCCTTATCAGTTTCCATAAGATCATTGAGATTGCTTTGTATTGCTCAATCACGAAAGTTGGTGAAGAGATGGGTACATAAGGTTTACCCTTATCAGCAGCCGATGGCAGATGGCGATGGTAGTGGTTTGCTCATCTTTACTGTCTTTCTTCTCCAAGGTCCTTAAATCAGATTTTCCAGCTCATCCTCAACAACTTTTTCTTTAGGAGTGGCTTCTTCTTCTCGGAATCACTACTAGTTGTAGGTTGATCTGTCTCCTCCTTAGAGTCATCAGATGATAGCAAGGTCGATGGAAACACAGGAAATGGTGGCATGGGTTTTGAAAAATTCTTTTGAAAGGATTTTCATATGGCCAAGTCTCGATTTTTCACATACGTCGAATACTAAGCCTGGTGTGCATTCAGCTGTCCTAACTCTTCGACGAAGTGGTATTGTAAAACTTCAAAATAGGACAGCCTTTTAGCTGCGTCAAAGAATGTAAGATTTTCTAGTTAAGAGAATCACGAGAGTTAGGAGACATTGCTACAGAAATTTGCGTGGTAGGTGAAGCTTGATGGTGTTAGGATGCCGCGACAAACTCAGCTCCTCTAAGTTTGACAAAAATAGCTCATGTTATCCCACCCTTGTTGAGGGTAACATCCTCAGCATCACTTAATGGCACATTTGTTGCTTCACACAGGGCCGATATAAGAGAAGGGAAGTTTAAACTGCCAGCATTCTTATCTGCAGACTTGTGAACTTCCCGAAATATAATTCTCTCAATATTTTTCCTTTGGCTTTGAATAATAGAATGCAACAGTAATATTCTCTCCTTTGACACTGTCGTATTATGTGTTGATGGCATCAGTTTACTTCTCAGAAAGTGATACCAGACCTTTCCTACTGGCTTTAATGCAACGCGCTCAACGGTGTAATAGTCCATTGTGTTCCTTCAACACACAAATCATTCAAAACCCGTGATAATCCTACTGGTGTAATATTGTCGAGAAACTCCAAATGTTCATCTTCAACCTCTTCATGACCAAAATGGGTATTTATTTGGTCTTCATCAAAGGAAACAGATTTACCTCTCACGTAGATGAATGGGGAATGCAGGGAGTTAACTATGAGCATAAAACTCTACGCACCAATTTGCCCAAAACATCACTGGATGCAAACAAAACTTACTCTAGTTGTGCTTTTAGATAAATGACACCATAGATTCATCATACCCAAAATGGGGTTCCTCTTTCAATAGAAATCCTTGCTCAAAGAAAAACGATTGTTTGAGAATGTTAGATATGTACCTCAGCTTGAGTGGCAACATTAAAGAATATCTTTGGTTGAGAACCCTCGGCATGAGAAGATTCTACAATCTTTGGAATACTCTTTGCATGGGCCATAAAGGAATTTTGAAAAGAAATTTGGGAGAAGTACCCGCATGTGAAGAGAGTAACAGAGGAGCTAAAGAAGGATTTAGTGTAAAATGAAAACTTTATGAGAGGTAAGAGGCGTGAGTAGTTAGAAGAAAAAGGAATTAAAAGGGATAATGATGGCGGTTTTTAGGGAATGAGAAAGCGTGAGAAAGGGGTTATGACAGGAAAAAAATAAAAAGAAACAAAATTTTGGGGAAATGAAATATATGTGCCCCCATTTAGAACTTCTATTTGAGTTTCCCAAAAGGGTTTGCCAACAAATAATTCTTTCAAAGTTTTCCAATTGATCAATTCTTGACACCTCATTACCCAATTTCTTTGTGGCATCATACTCCTCTTTAATGTTGCGGCATTCTTTATTCGGTAGCTTAATAGCAAATCCCGATCCTTTTATTACTTAGCTTTGATTTAAAGCGTAAATAATAAAATATTAATAACAAGAAAATAAAAATATTATTAATTAAAATACAGAAATTAAACGAAAAATTGCTAAATTAAATGTTACGAAGATTAATGGTTTGCTTTTCATGTTCAATAGGAGCACCCAAATAATGCTTCAGGCATTGTTCGTTAATTTTGAATGTTGCTCCTGTTTCCAAATTTTTGTGATACTGACTTCATGCGAAAACACTTGAATTACTTCAAAAGGTCCTGACCATCGAGATTTTAATTTATCAGGGAATAACTTGAGCCTGGAATTAAACAACAACACCTATTGTCCAAGTTCAAATTGCCTTGGCAAAATTCTGCTAGCATGCCATCGCTTGGTCTTTTCCTTTTATAAACGAGCATTTTCATATGCTTGAGCCCGAAATTCTTCCATCTTTTTCAACTCTAATAATCTTTTGTTGCCAAGAATGGCCCAGTCCATATTCAGCCTCTTAATTGCCCAAAATGCCTTATGCTCAAGTTCAACAGTCAAATGGCATGGCTTACCATAAACAAGCTTGAATGGTGACATCCCTAGTGGTGTTTTAAATGTTGTTCGATATGCCCATAGAGCTTCATCCAATCTGGTAGACCAGTCTTTTCGAGAAGGATTTACTACTTTTTCCAAAATTTGTTTAATTTCTCTATTAGAGATTTTTGCTTGGCCATTGGTCTGGGATGATATGTCGTGGCAATTCTGTGTTTCACCCCATATCTGTGGAAAGTATTGGCCATTAATTTGCAACTGCAATGGGATCCTTCGTAACTAATGATTGCTCTCGGTGTCCTAAATCTAGTGAAAATGTTCTTATGTAAAAAATTCAATATTGACTTAGCATCATTAGAGGCTAGAGCTACTGCTTCTACCCATTTAGAGACATAGTCTACTACCAAAAGTATTTATAGCTTGCTTGTGGATGGTGGAAATGGACCCATAAAGTCTATTCCCCATACATCAAATAACTCAATCTCTAATATACTATGGAACTACATTTCCTATCTTCTTGAGACATTTCCTATTCTCTAACAATGATCACATGACTTATAAAATTCATGAGCATCTTTAAATAGGGTCGACCAATAGAATCCTGACTGGAGTACCTTGGCAGTTGTCTTCATTCCTCCAAAATTTCCTCCATAAGGAGCTGAGTGGCAATGTTGTAAAATGCTAAGCATATCCTCATCGGGGACACACTTCTAAATTATCTAGTCTGCATAATGCTTAAATAGGAAAGGTTTATCCAAATACTACTGTTTTGCATCATGAAGAAATTTTCGTTTCTTGTGCGTATTGAAGTCAAGTGGCATTACACCACTCACCAAAAAGTTTACTATGTCTGAATACCAAGGTAGTGCCTTAGCAATGAGTAACTGTTTGTCTAGGAAATCCTCCTTAATGCATTTTGTGCGACCATCTTCATTTCTAGATTCTATTCTTAACAAATGGTCAGCCACTTAATTTTCAGTTCCCTTTTTATCTCTGATTTCCAAATCAAACTCTTGCAGCAAAAGTATCCACCTAATTAATCTCGGCTTGGCATCCTTCTTGCATATCAAATATTTGATAGCCGAGTGATCTGTGTAAACTGTAAATTTTGTCCCTACTAAGTAAGATCAGATTTTGTCGAACGGAAAGACCACAACCAGTAATTTTTTTCTTTGTGATGGTGTAATTAAGCTGAGCTTCTGTCAGCGTCCTACTGGCATAGTATATTACGTGTAATACCTTGTCCTTTCTTTTCCCCAACACTGCTCCCACGGCAAAATCACTGGCATCGCACATGAGTTGAAAGGGTAATGACCGTTCAGGAGCAACTAATATTGGTGCTGCTACTAGTCGCTCCTTGAGTACCTCGAAAGCCTGCAAACATTGATCATCAAAATTAAAAGGTTTATTTCTTTCAAGTAGAGTACATAAGGGTTTAGAGATTTTTGAGAAGTCCTTGATAAAAATTACTTAGTGGGAGGTGGAAATTTTTCAATCACTTCTATTTTTGCTCGGTACACCTTAATTACTTGCTGTGACACCTTATTTCCCAAGAAAATGCCTTCACAGACCATAAAGTGGCATTTCTTTCAAATTAACACAAGATTTGTTTCTTCACAACGGCATACTACCATCTCTAAATTCTTTAAACAATCCTCAGAATCATTCCCAAACACGGAGTAGTCGTCCATAAAAACTTCAAGGAAATTCTCACCATGTTTGAAAATATAGCCATCATGCAATGTTGGAAAGTTTCGAGGGCATTACATAACCCGAACATCATCCATCTAAACGCAAAAGTGCCATATGGACAAGTGAAGGTGGCCTTCTCTTTGTTTTCTGGTGTTGTGGCAATCTGGTTGTAACCGCAATAACCATCTAGAAAACAATAAAAAGCCTTACCGACTAATCTATCCAACATCGATCAATGAGCGAGAAAAGGAAGTGGTCCTTCCTTGTTGCCTTGTTAAACTTGTGATAGTCCATACACACCCTCCATCATGTAACAGTGCAAGTGGGTATAAGCTCATCATTGTCATTACTTACCACTATGACACCTCTTTTCTTGGGTACGCATTGCACAGGGCTTACCCATGAGCTATCACAAATGGGTAAATAATGTCGGCGTCAAGACATTTGATAATCTGTAACACCCCAAACCCGGTCAACACACCACGACCGAGTCTGGCATGTCACAGAGTGAAAATGATTTGAAGAAAATAGGTTACCGGTTTATTTTCGATGAAAACTCTTTGATTGCTTGTGTTTGGGGAAAACCGATGTATGTATAGTGGAAAACGTTAAGTTGCTTTGAAATCAAGTGAATTGTATTACCCGATGGTAGAGTTTAGAAAACTCATTGCGTAGCTTAGTTTGAAAACTTTGATTATCAGGTTATTAAAGCAAATCAAGTAATTACTTAGTCATATTTAAAACCAAATCCAAAGCAGATAAAATAATCCAAAACATAATTTAAAGGCCTTGTTACAAACCCAAATAAAAACCAGAATTTAAAGTAAAATACCCAAATCAAATGTCCATGTAAAACCAAAGCAATTATCGCATGGTCACCTCAAGTCCACCCGGCTCCTCATCCGCGATCTACGAATCACTGAAAAGATAAGGAGAAGGTGAGTCACCAAGACTCAATGCATAATCCCCTCTCGATTATTGCAACATGCTTACACAAATCATAATCAAGCAAACACATCATGCACCCAAACCTAGCCATCCACAACTCCTTTTTCTACCGTGTGGTACCAAACCACCGGTGGTGCCAAACCACCGGTGACCCAAAGTCAGCGATATCAATAATAATGTGGTGCCAAACCACTTTGGTGACCCAAAGTCACGAATAATCCAATTATGGGGCCAACCCACGTTGTGATACCAAATCACTTGGCGACAATCCCGTTTTATCAAATGTGGGGCCAACCCAGCGTGGTGCTAAGCCACCGGGATGAGTCGCTATGAGGTGCCAAACCTCACGGTGACCCAAAGTCACGAAATCAAGCTGTGGTACCAAACCACTTTGGTGGTGCCAAACCCCTTTGGTGACCCAAAGTCACAGATATCAATCTTCCCCTCCTCTCATATCACCCACAATAATGCAATGCACATACAAATCATGCCATCATGCTCACTCATTAGACATATATCGAACATACATAGATATTATCATCAGAAATCATGTACCGTAATCTCAACAAAACGGACTTACCCGAAATCCTTGCTCATACCCATAAAGGTATCATATCAAAATCTACACAGTTTCGGCTTTTAACATAGTTTAGGTTATTAACAAGTTTACAACGATTATGAAGTGTGTAAGTTACACACCTGGTTACTAACGCGATTACTGAATCCCGAAGATCCTGATCTAACACACTAGACCCCCTTTACCAACATTCGGCCAAACCAAGATCATTAGCAAAAGCCATTTGGCTTCACTTGTAAATCTCGAAAAGTTAACGCATCTAGCAACCCTCCTTACCTTAACACTTTTCGAATACTAGCTACAACCCGAGATATGCGAGATCTCAACCTTCCCCTACAATCGGCCAACATTCAACCACATAAAGCAATAGCCTTTGACTTTTCAAAAGAATAAGGGAAAGAATAAATCGGCATGAGACCTTACCACAGTCCTAACGAAACCGATTGGTAGAGAAAGTAGATGACCACGATCCACTGCTTCTAAACCCGAAGAACCTAGGAGAAACCGATATCACAGATGAATGAGAACCAAAACAAATGCTGAAATTCAGCTTTTGGTTCTATGTAAGTCGACAGAGAAAAGAAGAAGAAAATAGAAGAGATTCGGCCAAGAACACTTACCCCCTCCAAAACCGATTAGAGAAGAAGACCAAAGAGATCTACCCTTGATTGATATTCGGCCAAAGTGTTGGAATAAGAAGAGAAGAGTAAAGGGAGATTTCGGCAATGGCTTTTGAAAGAAGAGCAAAAGAGATTCGACTTTGCAAAGAATCAAGAGAAGATTGATGGACTTTCGATACAAGAGAGAATGAAGAGAAAAGAAGGTTGTCGATTTGAGAAGAAGAGATGTTGATGGGGTTTTGAACAAATATGAAAGAAAAGAGAAAAAGAAGTGAAAGGGATTCAGCCTTGAAGAGATTCGGCCAAAGGGGTTTCGGTTCAAAGAAGAAAGAGAGAGAGCTCAATTGGTTCCAAGTAAATTTGGCTAAGCACCTTGAGAAAAAGAAGAAAAAGAAATGGCACTAAGGAAGTTTAGATGGGCATTCGGCTAGGTGCTTCAAAGAGAATTCGACAGGTGCAAAAGGGATTTTGGCTTTTGTTTCAAATGATGCATTAAGGGAGAAAAATCGACAAGGCTAAGGGGTTTCGGCTTTGGCTCTGGCAACCGAATGCTGCGATGCCGGACTTAGCCGAAAATGTCACCTAGCGACTATGGAGAAATGGCACTTCCCTTCTAGACTCCCAACCTATTACTCCTCCACAAACAAGTTCAAATTACGCAAAACTCTCAAATCTCTCCTGACTCGTTCAAACGAGTTTGAATTATACAAACTCCTAAATTCTCTCTTCTCCACCCGTTTAAATCATTGACTTGTTTATGATTTATCCATCGAGTTTGAGTGAGCACAACTCTTTCCTCTCTAGCGTCAAAAGAATTAGCGACAAGGGATTTCTGCAGCTCAAACCCAAGCTCTCCTTCCCCTGCTTGTGGCGTCACTGCTCAAGGCCCTAAGTGGCACCTCCTTGCCACTTTACCAAGGAAATTCTTGTGCTAAAGTTTACCACAAAATATTCTTAACCCCTAGCTCCTTCAGGCTCCCTTAACCAAAACTTAAAAATAAAAATTTTCCTATAGTTCAAGCCTAACCTTGGCTTATACCTAGACCCTAAAATGTCTCAATCAATATCACAACCAAGCCATACACATGCAAACAGTTCAAACGTCATAACCCCTATTTAAGGATGTTCTGATTTCTACCCCCTTAAAAATAATTTCGGCCTCGAAATTACACAGTAAAGAGTTGAGGTATTCTTTGTCTCATCACATCCTCTGGTTCCCACGTAGCTTCTTCCATGCCATGGTTTCGCCATAACACCTTTACCAAAGAAATGACTTCTTGTGCAAAACCTTCACATCCCGCTCTAGAATCTGCCTTTGGTTCCTCTTCCATAGTCAAATCACGGGCTCACCTCTATTTCCTCCACCGATACAACATGCGATGGATCGAGCGGTAGCGCCTAAGCATGGAAGCGTGGAACACATCGTGTATCGACTCGACTCTGCAACAACTCGGTGATAAGCTCACTGGTCCTACTCGTCTCAACACCTTATATGGGCCAATAAACCTTGGACTTAACTTGTCACGTGTAAAATGTTGTGCAATTTTTTTGCAACTATACACGTTGGTTCAAGCAATTAAGAGGTAAGTGAGTATCGTTCCCACGAGGATCGGATTGATGCACAAAATTGGTCAAGTTATCCTAATAGGGTTAAGTTAATGTATGGAAAAAACTAAGGTAAATATACAATGATGGGTAAATAACTGGAATTGTTATGGCAAAGGTGATAACAAAATTTAACACCCCTAACCCTTATCAAATCGTCGAAATAGGGTTCTGAGCATTACAAATAAAACCGTGACTTTAAAACATCAATTTCCAAACATTTTATAAAACATGTCATAATTTATTCAAACACATGCTTATTGTCCCTTATTAAAGCCCTTGAGGCCTTAGAAACACTTTAGAATCGATTCAAAACTAAATCGAAAACATTTAGAATTTTATAGAAAAGATAGAAAATTTCATCTGCGCGAGGGTCACACGGCCATGTGGCGGCCGTGTGACTCACATGGTGAGACACACGCCCATCTCTCAAGCCGTGTGGACATTCCAAGTAGGGACACACGGCCGTGTCCTAGCTCGTGTCCGTGCCCGTGTAACTCTCTGACTTGGGTCACACTGTAACAGCCCGTTTTCAGTGAAAATGGAATAGTAGTTTTGAGACCACAAATCTGATGTCAAAAAAATTATTTTTAATTTTTTTAAGGTCTACAGCATGATAGTAGCATCGTATAAAAATTTTGTTAGGAAATTTTAAAGTTTGCATGCTTAATTTGATAAAAAGGACTAAATTGCAATAAGTGCAAAACTTGAGTTCTATAAGTTAAAGCGATTTAATAGCTATGAAATTAAATTATTTTAGGATTTATGTTGTAATTAAACCATTGACATGTTGAGTGGACAAATATGGACATTTATTAGGTGATTTTAAAGGTTATATATCAAGGTTAATTAAGTAAATTTGTTAATAAATAATTAAAATAAGATAAAGAAAAGAAAGACATCATCTTTCTTCCATCTTCACCACCGAAAATCAAAGAAGAAAAACACCATAGAAGTATGCTAGGTTATTACCATAGCATTCTAGCTTGCATGTAAGTCGTTTTGTCCCTTTTTAATGATTTCTATGTTTTTAGAGTCGTTGTAGCTTAATCTAGCTAGCCCACGGACTAATTTGCAAAAGCTGTTGAATGCCTAGGGTTTTACCATGAACTCATTTTAGTGGTTTGTCTTTGTTTAATGGAAGAAAATGAATCATTGATGTTAGATAGACAACTTTTGTTAAGTGATTTTTGTTGAATTTGTAAATTAGGGATTTAATTGACAAATGTGAAATATTCATGTTGTATTTGTGAAATAATGAAATGTGTAGGCTACTATAAGCTTGTATGATATTCGGCTAGACTTGGGTAGGGATGAAATTGCATGAATTTCATTTTACGAGCCTAAGGACTAAGTTATAAAGAAATCAAAAGTGTAAGGGTAAAATTGTAATTTTGCTAAAATGTGAATTTGAGTTAAATTGAATAGAATGGTTATTGAATTTAGTTGAATTCATTTATTTAGATCAAGATAAACCACATACGGCTTTAGATCGAGGCAAAGAAAAAGCTTGATTAGTCGACTTTATTTTTCTCGTTTATCGTTGAGGTAAGTTCATACATTTAAGTTTCGGTTTTATTTCATAATTTGAATGCTACTATTTTATAATATTAAATTGAGTTTTGATGGAAAAATCCAACGGCGTAACGATGATTATCGACGAATGAAAAGGGATAGCTTGAGCTATTGTATACGGAAAGGGATAGCTTTGGCTATTGATTATGAAAAGGGATGGTGACGACCATCGAGCGATGAAAATGGATGGCTTCGGCTATCAATCTATGAAAAGGGAAAGCTTCAGCTATCAAATTATAAAAAGGGATGGTGACGACCATCGAACAACAAAAAGGGATGGTGACGACCATCAAATTATGAAAAAGGATAGCTTCAGCTATCGAACTATGAAAAGGGATAACTTCAGTTATTTAATTACGGAAATGGATATGTCAACCATCGTATTATTACCTAGTTTGAGCTTCAGTAAGAGCTTTCAATGTAAATTACATTATTTTGATGAAAGATAGGTAATGTGTACCTTGTGAAAATTAAGAGTATGAATGTACATATATAAGTTTTTGAGTTAGTTATTCTCATGTTGGATTGGGCTATACATGCTTTGTGATTGTATATTGTATCGGGAAGGTTAGACAGTATGTGTTACGAACTTACTAAGCATGATATGCTTACTTGGTGCTTATTTTTTTGTGTTTTGTAGTTACCAGAAGCTCGTTCGGGTTGGAAAGTCATCGGAGATCTATCACGCTATCTAATGGCTCTTTCGGTACTTACGGATGTTTAATTTTTGTCATAATGGCATGTATAGGTATTTTGGCTAATGTCGGCCGCGTATTTTGGTTGTTGAAATGGCCATTTGTTTTGGCTTAAATCATGGCATTTTGTGGTTTAATAGATATAGTTTTGGTATGTAAATATTAGCTTTAGAATGGTTGATGTTTGGCTTGTTATGTTTGAAAGATGGTTAAAGGTATGATAGGGTAAATATGCATATGGTAGGTATTTTATAAGGTATGTGAATATGGTGAATTGGTGCATTAGTTATAAGTGAATTATATGACTACTTGGAGCTAAATCTTGAATGGTATATTTAGTACCTTTTTGGTATGTTTTTGGTTGATAAAACAAATGGTACAATATGGTATAAACTTGGTTAAGCATTAGTTAAACAATTGACCAATTTGTGTTTATAATGGTACATGTTTTAAATGTCGTTATTTGAGGTGTCATTGGGCATATTGGTTGTATGAAATTATACCATATGTTTATAGCTTAATTATGCATGGTTTTGGTGCCTTGCTATGGCTTATGCATATGTGCAATTTTGGTTATAGGTACAGGCATAGTTGGGTGAGAAAAATGTCTTGTAAAATGTCCCATTTTCGTCCACACAGACAGAGACACGGGCGTGTGTCTTAGCTGTGTGTCACAGACAGAGACACGGGCGTGTGTCTTAGCCGTGTGTCACGAACAGAGACACGGGCATGTGTCTTAGCCATGTGTGACACAAGACCAGTGACATGGCCATGTGTCGCCTGAAGCATTCGAAGAGTTGCAAGTCATGCTATTACACGGCCTAGCACACGGCATAGCACACAGGCATATGAGGTTATTTCGAAGGGTACACGGCCTGGCACACGGGAGTGTGGCCTGGCCGTGTGACCCACATCAGTGAGTTACACGGGCTGGGACACGACTGTGTGTCCCTACTTTGAATGCCCACACGGCTTGAAACATAGGTGTGTCTTTTGACCGTGTGAGTCACACGGTCGTGTGACCCCTGCAATTTGAAAATTTTTATCTTTTTTTGAAAAATTCTATAAGTTTACAATTTAGTCCCGACATGTTTCTAATTTGTATTTAAGGCCTTGAGGGCTCGTTTAAGGGACAATATGTATGTTTTGAATTGGTTTTAATGTATTTATTGATATGATTTGAAAAGTTTGAAATTTATGTTTATTTGATTTGAAAACTCTGGTAATGCTCTATAACCTTGTTCTGTGACAGATACGGGTTAGGGGTGTTACATTTATTGGTATCAGAGCTACGGTTTAGTCAATTTTTGGACTAAACGTGGTGTGTACTAGTCTAGCTATATATGCCATTATATAACCTATGATAGTGTGATATCTCGTAATCATTTTAAAATATGTTTTCATATAGCAATGACATCCAACCGAGCCGACTCCAATAAAGTTGAAAGTAACGCACAAGCCTCCATTCACGGAGCAATGTCAAGTGGTTCGAGGCCCATATCTGAGGGCCGGGGAGGAGAAGCTAAGGAAACTTTCTTCCAAATGATGAGTGAGTGGTTTACCGAGTTCGTACAGATGAACTCGGCGGCTCAACAACCTCCACCCCTAGCTGTTCCTCAACTGGTTCCCGTTGTTCCTCAAGGCGTGGAAATAGTGCGAGCTAATAAGCCGCTAGTCGACAAAATTCTCAAATATGGAGCTGAAGAATTTTGAGCTACAGTCGATGATGATCCTGAAAGAGCTAAGTTTTGGTTAGAGAATATTATCCGAGTTTTTGATGAGTTGTCTTGTACACTAGCTGAATGTGTGAAGTGTGCAGTATCTCTACTAAAAGATTCGGCTTACCAGTGGTGGAACACGTTAACTTCTGTGATGCCGAGAGTGCAGATCCATTGGGAATTCTTTCAAATTCCAAAAGAAACATATAAGACATATTCCTTGATCAGAAGCATAAAAAATTTCTCGAGCTTAAGCAGGGTCGTATGACAGTGTCTGAGTATGAACGGGAGTTTGTTTGATTGAGTAAATATGGCCGAGAGTGCATTCCGACTGAGACTGTAATATGTAAGCGGTTTGAAGATGGATTAAACAAGGATATAAAGCTTTTAGTCGGGATCCTTGAGCTGAAAGATTTCGTTGTTTTAGTTGACATAGCACATAAAGACGATGAGCTTGGCAAAGAGAAAAGAAAAGTAGATTTTGAAGCTAGAGATTCAAAATAAAAAGGTCGACCATGAAGTCGTATCAGTCACAGTCGAAGAGATCAAAATATACCATAATCGATTGATTGCTTCAGAGGGTTACCCTAATAGATTCCGAGGCAAACATTGTGCAGGTTCTAAGATGCAAGCTATGTTTGTGGCTAGCGTAGGTAATGTTAAAGATAATAAACCTGATTGTCAACGGTGTGGACGTCGACATTTTGGCGAGTGCAGAGCGAAAGATGGGGCGTGTTTCAAGTGTGGTTTGCTTAAGCATTTTATTCGTGATTGCCCAAAAATATCTGAATAAGAAAAAGTTCAGAATGTTCGACCCAGCAACACTACCATCAGGGATAGACCACCTCGTAACCCTAGAAATGTGAGTGATAGCCGTGGTGTAACAAAGGACTCTGCTGTGAGATTTGAGGCATGAGCACTTGCTAGGGCTTACGCTATTCACGGACGAGAGGAAGCTTCTGCGCCAGATGTTATTACGGGTACTTTCTCTATCCTTGACACTAATGTTATTGCTTTGATTGATTCGGGATCAACTCCTTCATATGTGTGCACGAACTTAGTGTTTAGTAAGAATTTACCTGTTGATTCCACTGAATTTGTGGTTAAAGTGTTGAACCCCCTAGGTCAGCATGTATTAGTTCATAAAGTTTGCAAGAACTGTCCGTTGATGACTTGGGGTTACAGCTTTCTGGCTGATTTGATGTTGTTGCTATTTATGAGTTTGATGTGATTTTAGGCATGGACTGGTTAACTCTACATGACACTGTTGTAAACTGTAGACGAAAGCTTATTGTATTGAAATGTCAGAACGGTGAGACACTTTGTATTGAATTAGATAATTCGAGTGGGTTGCCTATTGTTATATCAGTTATGTCAGCACAAAAATATGTAAGAAAAGGTTGCAATGCTTACCTTGCTTATATATTGGATACTAAAGTGTCTTCATCAAAGCTTGAATCAGTGCCAATGGTTTGTGAGTATCCCGATGTGTTCCCAGAGGAGTTACCTGGATTACCGCTGGCCAGAGAGGTTGAGTTTGCTATAGAACTTGTAGCAGGAACATCACCAATATCGATAGCACCTTACAGAATGGCTCCTACCGAATTAAAAGAGTTGAAAGCACAGTTGCAAGAGTTGACAGATAGGGGTTTTCCTAGACCCATTTTTTCACCTTGGGGTGCACCGGTTATGTTCATTAAGAAAAAGGATAGATCGATGAGATTGAGTATTGATTATCGTCAGCTTAACAAGGTTACAATCAAGAACAAATATCCACTACCTCGAATTGACGATCTATTCGATCAGTTGAAAGGTGCCACAGTATTCTCGAAGATTGATCTTTGTTCTGGCTATTATCAGCTTTGAGTGAAAGATTCGAATGTGCCGAAAATTGCATTCAGAACCAGGTATAGATACTATGAATTTCTTGTGATGCCGTATGGTTTAACTAATGCACCTGCAGTATTTATGGATTTGATGAACATAATCTTTAGACCATATTTAGACAGATTTATTGTGGTATTTATTGATGACATTCTGATATATTCATGAGACGAGTCCGAGCATGCTGAACATTTGAGAATTGTGTTACAAACCCTGTGAGATAAACAACATTATGCTAAATTTAGCAAATGTGAGTTTTGGCTCCGAGAATTTTGTTTTCTGGGACATATAGTATCGGTTGATGGCATTAGAGTTGATCCGAGTAAAATTTCAGCAGTTGTAGACTGGAAACCACAGAGAAACGTATCTGAAGTTAGAAGTTTTCTAAGATTAGCTGGTTATTACAGAAGATTCGTAAAAGGGTTTTGAATGATAGCTAAACCGATGATGCGACTTTTACACAAAGATTTAAAGTTTGAATGGTCTGAGAAATGTCAGCAAAGTTTCGATCAGTTAAAAGCACTATTGACTGAGGCACCAGTTCTGGTTCAGCCTGAACCGGGTAAAGAATTTGTGATTTTTAGCGATGCATCTTTAAATGGTTTAGGTTATGTTTTGATGCAATAAGGCAAAGTGATAGCTTATGCTTCCCGACAGTTAAAGCCGCACGAAAGGAACTATCCGACACATGACCTAGAGTTAGCAGCTATTGTGTTTGCGTTGAAAATTTGGCTACATCATTTGTTCAGCGAAAAATGACATATATTTACCGATCACAAGAGTTTGAAGTATTTAATGTCGCAGAAAGATTTGAATCTAAGATAGCGTAGATGGCTCGAGCTATTAAAATATTATGAGTTGATCATTGATTATCATCCGGGAAAAGCAAACGTAGTTGCTGATCTTTGAGTAGAAAGTCCTTGTTTGCTCTGCAAGTGATGGATACGCGACTGACATTATCTGATGATGGCTCGATCTTAGCCGAGTTGAAAGCTAGACCGATGTTTTTACAGCAAATCTGTTGTAACACCCCAAACCCGGCCTAGTAGTTAGGCCCGAATCTGGCGTGTCACATTGAAGGAAGTTGAAAAGCTAAGCAATTGTTTAGAAAAGTTTTATCGGATTTTTGAACTCCGAGTTCGTTGTTTGTTTGAGAAAAACGCGATTTGCTAAATGACCGTTTAAAAGTTGTTATTATTTTGAAAAAGCTGCTTTGTTATTAAAGTTGAACTTGCATCGTTATGTATACATGATATTTTAGAAAACGATTGCTAATGTTTTAAGAAAACCCGTATTTATAAGTTTAACATTATAAATGAAAACTTAGAAAAAAATAAACCAATGGCCTTATTACAAAATATTAACCCTAAACAAATAATCTTAAAATAAGGTAAAAATCGAAATTACTAAAGTTCACGAGTAGTATCTCCGATGTATAGCCACCCCCGAGTCCTCTACGGCTCCCAATCCTCTATCACTAGGAATTACCTGAAACATTTAATAAAAAGAGGGGGTGAGTTTACGAAAACTCAGTGTGTACAACCCTCATCAGTAAGAACATGAATCACAACAATCCGGGCCGAAGCCCATTTCAGTAACGGTGGCAATTGGGCCTTAGCCCATAAAAGCCTCAGTTGGGCCTTAACCCATATCAAATGTCACATATCATAATTATCTGGGCCTAAGCCCATCTCAATATAAAAAAACATATATGCAATGCATTAATGCCCATACCAACCCTGCACTCCGTCTCCTGTCCAACCCTGCACTCCTGTGGGGATTTAATCGACCCACCCATCCCTACACTCCTTATGTAGCACCGGTTGCGGCACTAACTTATCGGTGCAGCAAGGCTGCTCGGTGGCTAAAAAGCCTTCAGTAGCGGTATTACAATTGGCACAAAGCCATCAGTCATTGTATTATGTTTGGCACATAGCCATCAGCGATGGTAATATAATCGGCACACAGCCTTGGGTAAATATGATCAACACAGAGTCATCAATATATAAGTTAGGCACATAGCCATGGTAAATACGATTGGCACAAAGCCATAATATCGGCACAAAGCCTTCGGTATTGGCACAAAGCCCATAATTACGGCACGAAGCCCATATTAATGGAACACAGCCCTCGGTAACATTATCGGTGCGGTATGGTCGCTCGGTGGCTAAAAAACTGCGGTGGCTATAAAGCCTTCTGGTGGATCCACGATGCGTCAGCGACCATGCGATCCTATTAGAACTTCCTCCGTATTAATAAGTCCAACCCCATGCAATATGTCGTGTATGTCATGCTCAATCATTACACGTGTATGCAAAATGGCCATGCTCAGTAACAATTATTTAAACATGTAATAAAAGCATATCACCATACACCACAGACCAAATTAGTCCACTCATTGCACAAGTCGATCATTTACCTACAAGGGCAAATCAGTCATTTTACCCTATAAGGGTATTTCGGTAATTCTACCCTACAGGGGTAGTTCGGTAATTCTACTCATAACCAATCCATGTAAGCAACGCATCTCAAACATAATCAATTATACAATTAACACATACAACGCTAGTACTACCACGAGGGTACAACGATCATTTTGTCGTGTAGGGGTAAAACAGTAATTTCGCAAACCGGGGGTATTTCGGTAATTTTGCAAATCGGGGGTATTTTGGTAATTTTGCAAACTGGGGGTATTTTGGTAATTTTGCAAACTGGGGGAATTTTGGTAATTTTGCAAACTGGGGGTGTTTTAGTAATTTTGCAAACTAGTGGTATTTTGGTAATTTCATAAATCAGGGGTATTTTGGTAATTTTGCACCTGCAATGGCCTTTCCAAAGGCCTAATGTCACCTCGAGCGACTCAACTACCATTTTCGGTCGTATCAGACTATTGGGCCTAAAACCCGATTTTGGCCCATTCGGGCCCACACGCTCGTGCGGCCCACCTAACACAAATCTAGCCACGTATATGAGATTCACCTAGTCTAGTTCACTCTATACTACACCATCATACATTTTATTCAATTGGGCCCACGGGCCCATTGGGCCCACTTCGACCCATCGGGGCCCATTGGGCCCACTTCGGCCCATCGTGGCCCAAGCAGCCTCAACCCACAAGAATACTACTGATGGCCTCAACTATCGCGTCGAAGCCCCACACGTGCGTTCGCACGCTTGTGTGGCTACTATTGTCGTGGACCGGCACTTCTGCATTTGCCGCTCTACAACTAGAGTAGAGAGTTACACACCGATAAGAATCGGGTGCTAATCCGCCTCGACCACTCCACGTGCCCAAACGCCCTCCAAGGTATCCTTCCTCCTATCATAAAATGCTCTATATATAGCCGACTTCTCACCTTCCTTCTTTGTATCTTTCCGATGTGGGATCCTTCACGGTGAGAGTTTATATCCAACTCAAGCTCTTGCCGTCCACTTCGCAAAATAAATACTCCCTTGCTTTTCATGAGATTTAAACCTAGGCTCCCTTGTAGCATAATCCACACCGCTAACCACTTGGCCACAAGCTCCTCTTGTGTCTTAAACCATGCGCAACTAAATATAAATCTATAGCCAAATTCTAAAGTCCATTTAAAAATAAAACCAAAATGCAAGAGCCAAGACTTGAACCTTGGACCTCCTTCCTTCCCTATGGCGTCACTCCCTTGCCTCTTAAGTGGCGTCACTTTGCCACTACACCACACACTCCACTTGTGTCATTTTTCTCCACATTTTATTCTTAAAGCCTACCTACCAACTCCCAGGGTTTTTTTCACCTAAAACCAAAATTTCCCTAAAGCCAAAGTTTGAACCCGGGACTTCATAGAAGCCCCCTAACCTTCCAAAATCCCTCACCTACTAGATCCAACTTGCACTAAAGCCATTCTCTTATTCCCAAAAATTTTAAACGCTACTACGCCCAAGGCCCATAGGGCCCAATCCTACTAGGCCCAACTTTGGGATGTTACAAATCTACCCTCCTTAAAGAAATTTCGTCCTCAAAATTTCTAGCTATAGAAACAGTCGCACATCCTAACCTACAACACTACACTCACGCTGCGCACTCTGATTCTAAAACAGTAATACACTTTCTAACTTAAGCTTGCAACCTCTTCACACAACCAAATATCTAATACAGAAGCAAACAGAAATTTAACACTCATACATAAAAAAAATTTCATTCAAACATCACATCCAAAACATGCACAGAATAAATACAGTCATTATAGCATATAATAAGTAAGGGGACTTACGGATTTGGTGCCGGAGACTCGGGTGCCATACTTCCAATAAAGATACTTTTTTTAAACCAAATTTCAAATAACTCTGAAAAAAAACATTTTCGAACCCATTCCACAGCCGAGTTTTGCAACCCAGGCTCTAATACAACTAAATGTAACACCCCAAACCCAGCCTAGTAGTTAGGCCCGAATCTAGCGTGTCACATTGAAGGAAGTTGAAAAGCTAAGCAATTGTTTAGAAAAGTTTTATCGGATTTTTGAACTCCGAGTTCGTTGTTTGTTTGAGAAAAACGTGATTTGCTAAATGACCGTTTAAAAGTTGTTATTATTTTGAAAAACTGTTTTGTTATGAAAGTTGAACTTGCATCGTTGCGTAAACATGATATTTTAGAAAACGATTGCTAATGTTTTAAGAAAACCCCGTATTTATAAGTTTAACAGTTATAAATGAAAACTTAGAAAAAAATAAACCAATGGCCTTATTACAAAATATTAACCCAAAACAAATAATCTTAAAATAAGGTAAAAATCAAATTACTAAAGTTCACGAGTAGTATCTCCGATGTATAGCCGCCCGAGTCCTCTACGGCTCCCAATCCTCTATCGGGAATTACAAACATTTAATAAAAAGAGGGGGTGAGTTTACGAAAACTCAGTGTGTACAACCCTTCATCGTAAGGAAAATGAATCACAACAATCCGGACCAAGCCCATTTCAGTAATGGTGGCAATTGGGCCTTAGCCCATAAAAGCCTCAGTTGGGCCTTAACCCATATCAAATGTCACATATCATAATTATCTGGGCCTAAGCCCATCTCAATATAAAAAAACATATATGCAATGCATTAATGCCCATACCAACCCTGCACTCCGTCTCCTGTCCAACCCTCGCACTCCCCGTGGGGATTTAATCGACCCACCCATCCATACACTCCTTATGTAGCACCGGTTGCGGCACTAACTTATCGGTGCAACAAAGTACGCTCGGTGGCTAAAAAGCCTTCAAAGAGGTATTACAATTGGCACAAAGCCATCGATCATCAGATTATGTTTGGCCCATAGCCATCAGCACAATAATATAATCGGTACACAGCCTTGGGTAAATATGATCAACACAGAGTCATCAATATATAAGTTAGGCACATAGCCACGGTAAATACAATTGGCACAAAGCCATAATATCGGCACAAAGCCTTCGGTATTGGCACAAAGCCCATAATTACGGCACGAAGCCCATATTAATGGCACACAACCCTCGGTAACATTATCGTTGCAGCATGGCTGCTCGGTGGCTAAAAAGCCTGCGATGGCTATAAAGCCTTCGGTGGATCCACAGTCGTCAAGCGACCATGCAATCCTATTAGCGCTTCCTCCGTATTAATAATCCCAACCCCATGCAATATGTCATGTATGTCATGCTCAATCATTACACGTGTATGCAAAATGGCCATGCTCATTAACAATTATTTAAACATGTAATAAAAGCATATCACCATACAACCACAGCCAAATTGGTCCACTCATTGCACAAGTCGATCATTTACCTACAAGGGCAAATCGGTCATTTTACCCTATAAGGGTATTTGGTAATTCTACCCTACGAGGGTAGTTCGGTAATTCTACTCATAACCAATCCATGTAAGCAACGCATCTCAAACATAATCAATCATACAATTAACACATACAACGCTAGTACTACCACGAGGGTACAACGATCATTTTGTCGTGTAGGGTAAAACAGTAATTTCTGGCCCTGGGGTATTTGGTAATTTTGCAAGCTGGGGTATTTTGGTAATTTTGCAAACGAGAGGTATTTTGGTAATTTTGCAAACCGGAGGTGTTTTAGTAATTTTGCAAACCGGGGGTATTTTGATAATTTCGTAAATCAGGGGTATTTTGGTAATTTTGCACCTGTAATGGCCTTTCCAAAGGCCTAATGTCACCTCGAGCGACTCAACTACCATTTTCGGTCGTACCGGACTATTGGGCCTAAAACTCAATTTCGGCCCATTCGGGCCCACACGCTCGTGTGGCCCACCTAACACAAATCTAGCCACGTATATGAGATTCACCTAGTCTAGTTCACTATATACTACACCATCATACATTTTATTCAATTGGGCCCACGGGCCCATTGGGCCCACTTCGACCCATCGTGGCCCAAGCGACCTCAACCCACAAGAATACTCATCGATGGCCTCAACTATCGCGTCGAAGTCCCACACGTACGTTCGCACGCTCGTGTGGCTACTATTGTCGTGATCGGCACTTCGGCATTTGTCGCTCTACAACTAGAGTAGAGAGAGTTACACACCTGATAAGAATCTGGTGCTAATCCGCGCTCCGACCACTCCTGTGCCCAAACGCCCTCCAAGGTATCCTTCCTCCTATCATAAAATGCTCTATATATAGCCAGCTTCTCACCTTCCTTCTTTGTATCTTTCCGATGTGGGATCCTTCACAAGTCGAGAGTTTAAATCCAACTCAAACTCTTGCCGTCCACTTCGCAAAATAAATACTCCCTTGCTTTTCATGAGATTTGAACCCAGGCTCCCTTGTAGCATAATCCACACCGCTAACCACTTGTCCACAAGCTCCTCTTGTGTCTTAAACCATGCGCAACTAAATATAAATCTATAGCCAAATTCTAAAATCCATTTAAAAAGAAAACCAAAATGCAAGAGCCAAGACTTGAACCTTGGACCTCCTTCCTTCCCTGTGGGGTCACTCCCTTTCCTCTTAAGTGGCGTCACTTTGCCACTACACCACACACTCCACTTGTGTCATTTTTTCTCCACATTTTATTCTTAAAGCCTACCTACCAACTCCCAGGGTTTTTTTCACCTAAAACCAAAATTTCCCTAAAGCCAAAGTTTGAACCCGGGACTTCATAGAAGCCCCCTAACCTTCCAAAATCCCTCACCTACTAGATCCAACTTGCACTAAAGCCGTCCTCTTATTCCCAAAAAATTTAAACGCTACTACGCCCAAGGCCCATAGGGCCCAATCCTACTAGGCCCAACTTTGGGATGTTACATCTGTGAAGCTCAAAAGTGTGATGACAAGTTGCTAGCTAAACAAGCACAAAATGAGTCAACTTCCGATTTCAAATAGGACTTGATGATTGTTTATTATTCAGAGGTAGAATTTGTATACTAAATAATCTAGAGCTCATTCAGAGAATCTTACACGAAGCTCATAATGGTATCTTGTCTGTTCATCCAGGAAGCAATAAGATGTACGGTGATTTGAAACAGATATACTGGTGGCCGGGAATGAAACGCGAGATTTTAGATTTTGTATCGAGATGTTTAGTTTGTCAACAAGTTACAGCTGAACAATCAGGTACCTTCTGGATTATTGCAGCTAGTGATGATACCAGAATGGAAATGGGATCGAGTTACAATGAACTTCGTATCGAGTTTACCCTTATCTCCGAGGAAGAAAGATGCAATTTGGGTTGTTGTTGATCATCTGACGAAGTCTGCACATTTTATTTTGGTACGTACAGATTACTCCCTTGAAAGATTAGCTAAATTATACATTTCTGAGATTGTTAGATTGCACGGGGTACCAGTTTCCATCATTTTGGATAGAGATCCGCGGTTTACATCACGATTTTGAAGAAAGTTACAGGAAGCTCTAGGTACGCGATTACATTTTAGCACTGCATTTCATCCTCAGGAAGATGGTTAGTCCGAGCGAGTAATTCAGATACTCGAAGATATGCTTCGTTGTTGTGTATTCGAATTCAAAGGTAACTGGGAGAAATATTTACCATAAGTTGAGTTCGCATACAATAACAGTCATCAGTTAAGTATAAAAATGGCACCATACAAAGCATTGTATGGTCGTAAATGCCAGACTCATTTGTATTAGACCGAGCTTAGTGAGAAAAAGATACATGGGGTCGATTTGATTCGAGAGACTGAAGAAAAAGTAAAAGTAATCCGTGACAGTTTGAAAGCAGCTTCAGATCGACAGAAGTCGTATATAGATTTGAAACGTAAAGATATTGAATTTCAAATCAGTGACAATGTATTCCTAAAAGTGTCACCTTGGAAGAGAGTTCTTCATTTCGGTCAAAAAGGGAAGCTTAGTCCGCGATTTATAGGGTTGTATGAGACTATCGAAAGAATAAGGCCAGTGGCGTATCGACTAGCTTTACTATCAAAGTTAGAAAAGTTTCATAATGTGTTTCATGTATCCATGTTACATCGGTACCGGTCAGACCCTTCGCATATAATTTCCTCGGCAGATGTTGAGATTCAGCCCGACATGTTGTATAACGAAAAACCGATCAGAATTTTGGCACGAGAGATTAAAGAGTTAAGAAACAAAAGCATAGCTTTAGTAAAGGTTCTTTGGCAACGTCACGGGATAAAGGAGGCGGCCTGGGAACCCAAAGAAGCTATGATAAAATAATATCCGAATCTATTCTTTGGTAAGATTTTCGGGGACAAAAATTTCATAGAGGGGGAGTTGTAACAACCCGTTTTTAGTGTAATCAGAATAGTGGTTTTGGGACCACAAATATGATGTCAAAAAATTTATTTTATCATTATTTTAAGGTATGCAGCATGGTAGTAGCATCATATAAAAATTTCGTTAAGAAATTTTACCGTTTGCATGCTTAATTTGATAAAAAGGACTAAACTGCAATAAGTGCAAAACATGAGTTCTATAAGTTAAAGGGATTTAATAGCTATGGAATTAAATGATTGGAGGGTTTATGTTGTAATTAAACCATTGACATGTTGAGTGGACAAATATGGACATTTATTAGGTGATTTTAAAGGTTATATATCAAGGTTAATTAAGTAAATTAGTAAATAAATAATTAAAATAAGATAAAGAAAAGAAAGATATCATCTTTCTTCCATCTTCACCACCGAAAATCAAAGAAGAAAAACACCATGGAAGCATGCTAGGTTCGACCATAGCATTCTAGCTTGCATGTAAGTCGTTTTTATCTCGTTTTCAATTATTTCTATGTTTTTGGAGTCGTTGTAGCTTAATCTAGCTAGCCCACGGACTAATTTGCAAAACTGTTGAATGTCTAGGGTTTTACCATGAATGCATGTTAGTGGTTTGTGATATTTAATGGAAGAAAATGAATCCTTGATGTTAGATAGACAACTTTTGTTAAGTGATATTTGATGAATTTTTAAATTAGGGATTTAATTGACAAATGTGAAATATTCATGGTGTATTTGTGAAATAATGAAATGTGTAGGCTACTATAAACTTGTATGATATACGACTAGGCTTGGGTAGGGATGAAATTGCATGAATTTCATTTTACGAGCCTAAGGAATAAGTTGTAAAGAAATCAAAAGTGTAGGGGAAAAATTGTAATTTTGCTAAAATGTGAATTTGAGATAAATTGAATAGAATGATGAGTTGAATATATTTATTTAGATCAAGATAAACCACATACGGCTTTAGATCGAGGCAAAGAAAAAGCTTCTGATTAGTCGACTTCATTTTCTACGTTTATCGTCGAGTAAGTTCGTACATTTAAATTTCGTTTTTATTTCATGATTTGAATGCTACTATTGTGTAATATTAAATTGAGTGTTGATGGAAAAATCCAACAGCATAACGGCGATTATCGACAAATGAAAAGGGATAGCTTCGGCTATCGTATATGGAAAGGGATAGCTTGGACTATTGATTATGAAAAGGGATGGTGACGACCATCAACAATGAAAGGGGATGATGACAACCATCGAACTATGGAAAGGGATGGCTTCGGCTATCAATCTATGAAAAGGGATAGCTTCGGCTATCAAATTATGAAAAGGGATGGTGACGACCATCAAATTATGAAAAGGGATAGCTTTGGCTATCAAACTATGAAAAGGGATAACTTCAGTTATCGAATTACTAAAAGGATGTGTCAACCATCCTATTATTACCTCGTGTCAACTTCGGTAAGAGCTTTCAATGTAAATTACATTAGTTTGATGAAAGATAGGTATTGTGTACCTCTTGAAAATTAAGAGTATGAATGTACATATATAAGTTTTTGAGTTAGTTATTCTCATGTTGGATTGGGTTATACATGCTTTGTGATTGTATATTGTATCGGCAAGGATAGACTATATGTGTTACGAACTTACTAAGCACGATATGCTTACTTGGTGTTTCTTTTTCTATGTTTTGTAGTTATCGAAGCTCGTTCGGGTTGGAAAGTCATCAGGAATCTATCACACTATCTAACGGCTCTTTCGATACTTACGGATGTTTAATTTTTGTCATAATGGCATGTTTAGGTATTTTGGCTAATGTCGGCCATGTAATTTTGTTGTTGAAATGGCCATTTGGTTTGGCTTGAATCATGGCATTTTGTGGTGTAATAGATATAGTTTTGGTATGTAAATATTAGCTTTAGAATGGTTGATGTTTGGCTTGTTATGTTTGAAAGATGGTTAAATGTATGATAGGGTAAATATGCATATGGTAGGTGTTTTATGAGGTATGTGAATGTGGTGAATTGGTGCATTAGTTATAAGTGAATTATATGACTACTTGGAGCTAAATCTTGAATGGTATATTTAGTACCTTTTTGGTATGTTTTTGGTTGATAAAACAAATGGTACAATATGGTATAAACTTGGTTAAGCATTAGTTAAACAATTGACGAATTTGTGTTTATATTGGTACATGTTTTAAATGTTGTTATTTGAGGTGTCATTGGTCATATTGGTTGTATGAAATTATACCATTTTTTTATAGCTTAATTATGCATGCTTTTGGTGCCTTGTTATGGCTTGTGCATATGTGCAATTTTGGTTGTAGGTACATGCATAGTTGGGTGAGAAAAATGGCTTGTAAAATAGCCTATTTTCATCCACACGAATAAAGACACAGGCGTGTGTCTTAGCTTTTTGTGACACACGACCGTGTGTCCCTTGAAGCTTTCAAAGAGTTGCAAGTCAGGCTGTTACACGGCTTACCAGACGGCCTAGCACACGGGCGTATGAGATTATTTCGAAGGGTACACGGCCTGGCACACGAGAGTCTGGCTTGGCCGTGTGACCCAAGTCTGTGAGTTACACGGGCACGGACATGGGCTAGGGCGCGACCGTGTGTCCCTACTTTGAATGCCCACACGGCCTGAGACACAGGTGTAACAGTCCGATTTTGACCCTGATCAGAACGGTGGTTTCGGGACCATGAATCCGAGTTGGAAAAATATTTTAATATTATTTTCTATGCTCATTATGTGTGAATTGGTATGTGTGAAAATTTCATATTAAAATTTGATCGTTTTGGTGCTTAATTTTGAAAAAAGGGCTTAATCACATAAAAAGAAAATTTGGTGGTTGAATGTTTAAGTACCGAATTGATGATGGTTTTATAAATTGAAGTATTGATAAGGAAATTTAACCACAATTGAACTTAGTCGCCGGCCAAAATGCATGTAATAGTGATTTAAAGTTGTTTATTTTATTTTATGACATTATGATATATTATAATATATGATAAAATATTATATTGGAAAGAAAGAGATGAAAGTGTTCATCTTCTTTGTTGCATGATCGAAACTTAGCAAAAGAAAAAGAAAGAAAAACCTAGCTTCATTCGGCACTTTGGAGGCTTAATTAAGTAAGTGATTTTGTTCGGTTTTTGATAATTTTTACATTTTTTAGATCGTTGCTATGTGATTTAGCTAGCCCATGCTTTAATTTTTGAATTGGATGTGTATTTTGTGAATTGCCATTGAAGAAAGCTTGTTATTTTTGTGAGTTGATGATAAAATATTAATTATATGTGTTAGATTAACAAGTTTTGTCTTTGAAATTTTGGTGAAATTTAGTAGTTAGGATTAAATTGCAAAAATAAATTTTTGAGGGACTAAAATGTAAAATAAATGAATTGTATGAGCTTGTAATAAGAGGATGAAGATTCGGCCCTAAAGAAATGAGGTCAAATTTTGAGTATTTTGTGTTTTGTGCAATATGGACTAAATTGTAAAAATTGTAAATGTCAGGGGTAAAATAGTAATTTGCCCATTTATGTGTTTTTGGATTAAATTGAATGAAAATATGTTTGAATGAGCTAAATTTGAAATTTATTAGATCAAGAACAAAAAGGATCGAGATTGGATCGGGGAAAGGAGAAGTTAATTGAATAGTCGGAAAACGAAGTCCGTCGATACTCGAGGTAAGTTTTAAGCAATTGAGTTAAATTGAATTTTAGCTATAATGTTGTACATGTATTTTAATAGAAGTAGATATGTACAATGTGACATTGCCGAATGTGATATTGTTTGTGAGATGATTATATGGTAGAATGTGATGTATACATATCGGTCAATAATATAATGAAAGTGATGTTGTTATGGAGATTAAATAAGATAATTTGTAAATATATATGTGTAATTGAGGTTTAAGTTTATTATATATGTGATTATTTAAAAGAGTAATAAGTTTGAGTAAAGCACTAAGTGTGCGGGATATTAATGGTAACGGCACTAAGTGTGCGATACGTTACGAGAATTTGGCACTAAGTGTGCGAATTGTTAATGTGACGGCACTAAGTTGCGATACGTTACAGGATTTGGCATTGAGTATACAGGTTTATTGATTCATCAGGGATATAGATTATTGGAAAGATTAATCGAAATAAAATGAGCAGGCATGTAATGATATATCATATATGGGTAGTAAGGTAAGTTTTGGTTGTTGAAATGAAAATTATGTATTATACGTATTAATTTGTGATTTATAGGGTTTGAAATGTAAATAAGAAATTTAGTAGGTAATATATGTATTTGTTTTGAGATGTGAATTGGATTATAGATCTATGTGAAAACCATTATTGAATGTGGGTATATTCGGCCCAAGTGTCATGAAATGTGAAAATTTTTCTAATTTAATGTTTTATTGCATTGTTTTATAATTGCTTATAACTTACTAAGCTGTTAAAGCTTACTTGGTTTTTGGTTGCTTTCATATTTTAGATTTACTTTGGTGATCGTTTCGTGCTCGGGGATCGTCACAAAAGCTCGTCACACTATCATCAATATTTTGGTACCTTTTTGAGGTTAAACTTAAAGTTTATGGCATGTATAGGCTATATTACCTTTTGAGTTATTACAAAAGATGTGTATAAATATGTATTTATGTATGACATGCGAATATGGCTAAAACATGATATTTTGAACTTATGTGAATTCGGCCATGTTATTAAGTTATTATGACGGTATATTTCATGATGTGTTTATAATTGGTGTTTGGTCATATGGTTGATTGATCATTGAATTATACATTAGTTGCGAAATTGTGACCATGATCTTAGTATAATTTGGCAAATATGATTCATGATGAATATGAACGGTGCTATAAGTTATATATATATATAACTTAGTTGTGTCAATCGGTCATGGTATATGAATGTATGTGCGTAATGAGTTTGGATGTGTATATTTTTGGTTAAAGTAAGATATGTTTGATCTGAATGATTTTTCTATATTAATATTGAGAGAGTTTATTTATATTATGGTTGTATGTTCGGCAATTGGTAATGAAATGGGTATATCTTAGATTCGGTTAAATAAGATTTTGGTATATGTATATTCGGTATTAGGTAATTTGTTTTGGTAAAATGTTTACAAGCATGTGCATATTGGGCTTGTATATTTAATGACCAAATGAATAGTAACTTTTGTTATTTGATCAAAAATGCCCTTTTATGTGAATTTGGTTTTATGGATTGGTGATTTGTAAGTTAATGTCTAAAGCATGCTATGGAAGTACATTATTACATATTATGCATTCGGTTATGACCATATGTATAACGAATATCATGTATGAAATGTTTATATATTTCGATCTTTTTGTATATTAAAAATAAGTAGTTTAGTTGTGATGCATGTTAGTTGGTTTCAAATTTTGATAAAATAAGTGATAGGTATATGTTGATATGTAATTACGTGCAAGTGAGTCTGATATGATTATTAATGAAGTTTGTTCATCTGTGATGCAATGTGATATGATTGAAGTAGGTCTGATAATGATTTAAAATGTTCAATCTGGGTTGGGTTTAGATCGGTAATACCTCGTAACCTTAATCTGGCGACAGATACGGGTTAGGGTGTTACATTTGATTGGTATCAGAGCTACGGTTTAGTCGGTTCTCGGACTAACTTAGCGCGTGTGAGTCTAGCTATACATGTCATAAATATCTTTATTATGATAGTGTGATGACTTCTGACAATGAAACACGTTTTCTCTTTTTATATAGTAAATGGATCCTGATCCCGAGCGGGTTGTAGCTGATGATGTCGAGAGTGTGGCACCTGCTCCCGCGCAAGGGACCGCGCCGGTTGAATCTCGACCAACTATGAGTAGTCAAGATGAGGGGGCTAAGCAAGCCTTATTTAGTATAATGAATGATTGGTTTAACCAATATATCCAGACCAATACGGCTGTTCAACAACCCCCGAATCCAAATACTCCATCTGTGGTACCCCCGATTGTTAATCCTAAGAGGTTAAATAAGCCTCCTGTTGATAAAATCAAAAAGTACGGAGCTGAAGAGTTTAGAGCCACAGCTGCTGATAATGCTGAGCGGGCTAAATTTTGGCTCGATAATACTATTCGCGTCTTTAATGAACTATCTTGTACACCCGAAGAGTACTTAAAATGTGATATATCCTTATTACGGGATTCTGCCTACTATTAGTTGAACACTTTGGTTTCGGTTGTTCCGAAGGAATGGGTCACTTGGGATTTCTTTCAGACGGAGTTTCGCAAAAAGTATATTAGTCAGCGATTCAATGATCAGAAACGCAAAGAGTTTCTCGAATTAAAGCAGTCGTATGGTCAGATCGATTATGGCGTGAGTTTGTGAGACTCACCGTTATGCCCGAGTGTTTTGCAACCGAGGATGCTATGTGTAAAAGATTCGAGGAGGGTGAGCGAAGACATAAAATTGCTTGTCGGCATACTTGAAATAAAGGAGTTCGTAGTACTTGTCGAGCGAGCTTGCAAGGCCGAAGAGCTCGGAAAAGAGAAAAGAAAAACTGAATTCGAAGCTAGAGATTTTCGCAAGAGATCAGCAAGTAAAACTTCTCAGATGACATCAAAGAAGTTCTGAAATGAAAGTAACCAATCTAAGACTAATGCTGGGATTTCTATACGAGAGCGACCACCAGTGAGTTCACGAGCTACCTTGATTACTAGTGTTGGCAATACTCGACTGAATAAGCCCGAGTGTCAACAGTGTGGTAGGTGACATTTTGGTGAATGTTGGGGCAAGTCCAACAACCGAGCTTCCTACAAGTGTGGTTCGCAGGATCACTTCATTCGGGATTGCCCGGAGTTAGCTGAGAAGGATAATGCTCAGAGTGCAAGACCGAGCGGTACCGCAGCAGAGGTAGACCACCCCGAAATACGGGAGGTAGGAGCGGCACTCAGAGAGGGACATCGGATACAGCCATTCGATCAGAGGCTCGTGTGCCAGCTAGAGCTTATACCATTCGTGCCCGAGAGGAGGCTTCATCTCCAGATGTTATCACCGGTATATTTACTCTCTTTAATACTAGTGTAATTGCTCTGATTGATCCCGGTTCAACTCATTCCTATGTGTGTGAAACATTAGTATTCAGTAAGACTTTACCTATTAAGTCTACTGAATTTTTGATTCGGGTTTCGAACCCCCTGGGCCGGTGTGTACTTGTTGATAAGATGTGCAAGAATTGCCCTTTGATGATTCGAGATTCATGTTTTCCGGCTGATTTGATATTACTACCATTTGATGAGTTTGATATCATCCTCGGTATGGATTGGTTAACTTTGCACGATGCCGTAGTTAATTGCAGACAAAAGACCTGCGGTGCCAGAATAATAGGATAATTCGGATTGAATCTGCGGATTTAAATGGGCTACCAGCAGTGATATCTTTGATGTTGGCTCAAAAGTATTTGAGAAAGGGTTACGAAGCTTACCTTGCTTATGTGATTGAAAATAAAGTGACCGAAAAGTAGATTGAATCTGTAACTGTTGTATGTGAGTATCCGGATGTGTTTCCGGAAGAATTACCGAGATTGCCACCTGTTCGGGAGGTAGAGTTTGGTATTGAATTAGTAACAGGGATGACCCTTATCTCGATAGCTCCGTATAGAATGGCACCGACTGAATTAAAAGAGTTGAAAGCCCAGTTGCAAGAGTTGACAGATAGAGGTTTCGCTCGATCGAGTTTTTCTCCCTGGGGTGCGCCAGTGTTATTTGTGAAGAAGAAAGATGGAACTTTGAGGATGTGCATCGATTATCGACAGCTTAATAAAGTGACCATTAAGAATAAATACCCGTTGCCGCGCATTGATGATCTATTCGATCATCTAAAAAGGGGTTCCGTGTTTTCAAAGATAGATTTGAGATCGGGTTATTATCAGTTGCGAGTTAGAGATTCTGATGTGCTAAAGACTGCTTTCCGGATGAGATATGGCCATTACGAGTTTTTGGTGATGCCGTTCGGACTCACTAACGCCCCTGCTGTTTTCATGGATTTGATGAATCGGGTATTGAGCGAGTATTTGGATCGGTTTGTAGTTGTGTTTATAGATGACATTACGATCTATTCGCGCCATGGCCGAGCATGCCGAACACTTGAGACTTGTATTCTGATTTTTGCGTGATAAGCGGTTATGCGCAAAATTTAGTAAATGTGAGTTGCAGTTACGTGAAGTTAGCTTTTTGGGGCATGTTGTTTCAGCATCAGGTATTCGGGTTGATCCGAGCAAGATTTCGGCTGTACTTGATTGGAGACCTCCGCGGAATATTACTAAAGTTCGGAGCTTTTTGGGACTTGCCAGTTATTATAGACGCTTCGTGAAAGGTTTCTCAATGATTGCAACTCCGATGACAAAGCTAATTCAAAAAGATGTTAAATTCGAGTGGACGGAGGAGTGCCAGAAGAGTTTTGATCGGCTGAAAACTTTGTTGGCTGAAGCTCCAGTGCTAGTTCAAATGCGAGTGCAGTAAAGAGTTCGTTATCTTGATGATGCATCCTTGAATGGTTTAGGATGTGTATTGATGCAGGAGGGTAAGGTTGTAGCCTACGCCTCGAGGCGATTAAAACCACATGAAAAGAATTATCCGACGCTTACGATCGAATTAGCCGCTATAGTTTTTGCTCACGAAGATATGCCGCCACTATCTGTTTGGTGAAAAATGTCATGTTTATTCGATCACAAAAGTTTAAAGTACTTAATGACTCGAAGGATCTGAATCTGAGACAACGACGGTGGTTGGAATTATTAAAAGACTAGGAGCTTGTGATTGATTATCACCCGGGAAGGCTAATGTAGTTGCCGATGCATTAAGCGAAAATCCTTTGTTTTGCTTTACGCATACGATGAACGAAGATATGGCAATGATCGACCTTTGGTGCAATTATAGCGAGAATTGAAAGTAAGAAGCATTATTTGTTCAACGATTTGTGAAGCTCAAAGAGTGATGATAGTTTGATGCCAAAAAGGAATCATTGTGGTTCGAATCTTGACTCGGAATTTCAAATTGATCTTTGAGGATGTTTATGGTTTAGAAACCGAATATGTGTACCAAAGGATCCTGAGTTGATTCAAATTTGTAATGAAGCTTATAATAGTAGATTGTCTGTTCACCACAGTAGTACGAAAATGTATAATGATTTGAGGCAACATTATTAGTGGCACGCAGTGATGAAAGAGATATTTGAAATTTGTGACGAAATGTTTAATATGTCGACAAGTAAAAGCCGAGCATCAGGTGCCATCCGGGTTGCTTGACCAATTATGATACCCGAATGGAAATGGGATCGAGTCACGATGGATTTACGTGTCTGGGTTACCGTTGACACCGAGCAAGAAAGATGCAATCAGGTTATTGTTGATAGGCTCCACGAGAAGTCGGCTCACTTTATTCCTGGTTTGTGCGCATTACTCACTTGATAAGCTAGCCGAGTTGTACATTTCTCAAATTATCATTATTACTGGAGTACCTATTTCTATTGTTTGGATAGAGATCCGAGGTTTACATCAGCGGTTTTGGAAGAAAGCGCAAGATGCATTAGGTACTAAATTACATTTTAGCACCGCTTTCCACCCTCAAGCGGATGGCCAATCTGAGAGAATTATTCAAATACTTGAGGATATGTTGAGATGTTGTGTTCTCGAGTTCGAGGCACGTGGGAATGATACTTGTCTTTGATTGAATTTGCATACAATAATAGCTTTCAATCGAGTATCAAAATGGCACCTTCTGAAGCTTTGTACGATCGTAAATGTCGTACACCTTTGTATTGGACCGAGAGCTAAGTGAAAGCAAGATACACAGGGTTGATCTAATCAAAGAGAAGTGACAGAAAGTAAAAGTAATCCGCGAAAGTTTAAAAGCGTCGGACCAGTCAGAATCCTATGCGATTTGAAACGTAAAGATATAGAGTTTCAAATTGGTGACCGAGTATTTTTGAAAGTCTCGCCAGTGGAAGAAAATACTTAGATTTGGTCGCATGAGAAAGTGAGTCCGAGATTTATTGGGCCGTCTGAGATTATTGAGCGTGTCGGGCGGTTGTGTATGAGTTGATGTTGCCACGAGTTAGAAAAGATCCACAATGTTTTCCATGTTTGATGCTTCGACGATATAGATCAAATCCTTCTCATGTGATTCGTCCATCAGAGATTGAGATTCAGTCTTATTTGACCTATGAGGAAGAACCAATTCGTATTTTGGCTTGTGAAGTGAAAGAGTTGCGAAATAAGAAAATCTCGTTGGTGAAAGTACTGTGGCATAAGCATGGGGTCGAGGAAGTAACTTGGGAGCTTGAGGATTCAATGAAAGAACGTTATCCTAACCTATTTACCGGTAAGATTTTCGAGGACAGAAATCCTTAAGGGGGGAGAGTTGTAACAGCCTGATTTTGACCCTGATCGGAATGGTGGTTTCGAGACCATGAATCCGAGTTGGAAAAATATTTTAATATTATTTTATATGCTCATTATGTGTGAATTGGTATGTGTGAAAATTTCGTATTAAAATTTGATCGTTTTGGTGCTTAATTTTGAAAAAGGGCTTAATCGCATAAAAAAAAATTTGGTGGTTGAATGTTTAAGTACCGAATTGATGATGGTTTTATAAATTGAAGTATTGATAAGGAAATTTAACCACAATTGAACTTAGTGGCCGGCCAAAATGCATGTAATAGTGATTTGAAGTTGTTTATTTTATTTTATGACATTATGACATATTATAATATATGATAAATTATTATATTTGAAAGAAAGAGATGAAAGTGTTCATCTTCTTTGTTGCAGGGCCAAAACTTAGCAAAAGAAAAAGAAAGAAAAACCTAGCTTCATTCGGCACTTTGGAGGCTTAATTAAGTAAGTGATTTTGTTCGGTTTTTGATAATTTTTACGTTTTTGAGATCGTTGCTATGTGATTTAGCTAGCCCATGCTTGAATTTTTGAATTGGATGTGTATTTTGTGAATTGCCATTGAAGAAAGCTTGTTATTTTTGTGAGTTGATGATGAAATATTGATTATATGTGTTAGATTAACAAGTTTTGTCTTTGAATTTTTGATGAAATTTAGTAGTTAGGATTAAATTGCAAAAATAAATTTTTGAGGGACTAAAATGTGAAATAAATGAATTGTATGAGCTTGTAATAAGAGGATGAGGATTCGGCCCTAAAGAAATGAGGTCAAATTTTGAGTATTTTGTGTTTTGTGCAATATGGACTAAATTGTAAAAATTGTAAATGTCAGGGGTAAAATAGTAATTTGCCCATTTATGTGTTTTTGGATTAAATTGAATGAAAATATGTTTGAATGAGATAAATTTGAAATTTATTAGATCAAGAACAAAAAGGATCGGGATTGGATCGGGGAAAGGAGAAGTTAATTGAATAGTCGGAAAATGAAGTTCGTCGATACTCGAGGTAAGTTTTAAGCAATTGAGTTAAATTAAATTTTAGCTATAATGTTATGCGTGTATTTTAATAGAAGTAGATATGTACAATGTGACATTGCCGAATGTGATATTGTTTGTGAGATGATTATATGGCGAGCGTGATGTATACATATCGGTCAATAATATAATAGAAAGTGATGTTGTTATGGAGATTAAATAAGATAATTTGTAAATATATATGTGTAATTAAGGTTTAAGTTTATTATATATGTGATTATTTAAAAGAGTAATAAGTTTGAGTAAAGCACTATGTGTGCGAATGTAAATATCGAGCACTATGTGTGCGAAATCGGTCAATTGGCACTAAGTGTGCGGGATATTAATGGTAACGGCACTAAATGTGCGATCGTTACGAGAATTTGGCACTAAGTGGTGCGATCGTTCTACAGGATTTGGCATTGAGTATACGGGTTTATTGATTCATCGAGGATATAGATTATTGGAAAGATTAATCGAAATAAAATGAGCGGGCATGTAATGATATATCATATATGGGTAGTAAGGTAAGTTTTGGTTGTTGAAATGAAAATTATGTATTATACGTATTAATTTGTGATTTATAGGGTTTGAAATGTAAATAAGAAATTTAGTAGGTAATATATGTATTTGTTTTGAGATGTGAATTGGATTATAGATCTATGTGAAAACCATTATTGAATGTGGGTATATTCGGCCCAAGTGTCATGAAATGTGAAAATTTTTCCAATTTAATGTTTTAATGCATTGTTTTATAATTGCTTATAACTTACTAAGCTATTAAAAAGCTTACTTGGTTTTTAGTTGCTTTCATATTTTAGATTTACTTGGTGATCGTTTAGGTGCTCGGGGATCGTCACAAAAAGCTTGTCACACTATCATCAATATTTTGGTACCTTTTGAGGTTAAACTTAAAGTTTATGGCATGTATAGGCTATATTACCTTTTGAGTTATTACAAAAGATGTGTATATATATATGTATTTATGTATGCCATGCGAATATGGCTAAAACATGATATTTTGAACTTATGTGAATTCGGCCATGTTATTAAGTTATTATGACGGTATATTTCATGATGTGTTTATGATTGGTGTTTGGTCATATGGTTGATTGATCATTGAATTATACATTAGTTGCGAAATTGTGACCATGATCTTAGTATAATTTGGCAAATATGATTCATGATGAATATGAGCAGTGCTATAAGTTATATATATATATATATCTTAGTTGTGTCAATCGGTCATGGTATATGAATGTATGTGCGTAATGAGTTTGGATGTGTATATTTTTGGTTAAAGTAAGATATGTTTGATCTGAATGATTTTTCTATATTAATATTGAGAGAGTTTATTTATATTATGGTTGTATGTTCGGCAATTGGTAATGAAATGGGTATATCTTAGATTCGGTTAAATAAGATTTTGGTATATGTATATTCGGTATTAGGTAATTTGTTTTGGTAAAATGTTTACAAGCATGTGCATATTGGGCTTGTATATTTAATGACCAAATGAATAGTAACTTTGTTATTTGATCAAAATGCCCTTTTATGTGAATTTGGTTTTATGGATTAGTGATTTGTAAGTTAATGTCTAAAGCATGCTATGGAAGTACATTATTACATATTATGCATTCGGTTATGACCATATGTATAACGAATATCATGCATGAAATGTTTATATATTTCGATCTTTTTGTATATTAAAAATAAGTAGTTTAGTTGTGATGCATGTTAGTTGGTTTCAACTTTTGATAAAATAAGTGATAGGTATATGTTGATATGTAATTACGTGCAAGTGAGTCTGATATGATTATTAATGAAGTTTGTTCATCTGTGATGCAATGTGATATGATTGAAGTAGGTCTGATAATGATTTAAAATGTTCAATCTGGGTTGGGTTTAGATCGGTAATACCTCGTAACCCTAATCTGGCGATAGATACGGGTTAGGGTGTTACATTTGATTGGTATTAGAGCTACGGTTTAGTCGGTTCTCGGACTAATGTAGCATGTATGAGTCTAGCTATACATGTCATAAATATCTTTATTATGATAGTGTGATGACTTCAGACAATGAAACATGTTTTCTCTTTTTATATGGTAAATGGATCCTGATCCCGAGCGGGTTGTAGCTGATGATGTCGAGAGTGTGGCGCTTGCTCCCGCGCAAGGGACCGCGCCGGTTGAATCTCGACTAGCTACGAGTAATCAAGATGAGGGGGCTCAGCAAGCCTTCATTAGTATAATGAATGATTGCTTTAACCCATATATCCGGACCAATACGGTTGTTCAACAACCTCCGAATCCATATACTCCATCTGTGGTACCCCGATTGTTAATCCTGAGAGGTTAAATAAGCCTCCTGTTGATAAAATCAAAAAGTACAGAGCTGAAGAGTTTACGACCACGACTCACGATAATCTTGGCGGGTTAAATTTTGGCTCGATAATACTATTCGCGTCTTTGATGAACTATCTTGTACACCCGAAGAGTGCTTGAAATGTGTTATATCCTTATTACGGGATTACGCCTACTATTGGTGGAACACTTTGGTTTGATTTGTTCAGAAGGAGCAGGTCATAGGATTTCTTTGGTGAGTTTACGTAAAAAGTATATTAGTCGATTCATTGATCGAAAGCGCAAAGAGTTTCTCGAATTAAAAGCAGTCGTATGGTATGTCGATTATGAGCGTGAGTTTGTGAGACTCAGCCGTTATGCCCGAGAGTGTGTTGCAATCGAGGATGCTATGTGTAAAAGACTCGAGGAGGGGCTGAACGAAGACATAAAATTGCTTGTCGGCATACTTGAAATAAAGGAGTTCGTAGTACTTGTCGAGCGAGCTTGCAAGGCCGAAGAGCTCGGAAAAGAGAAAAGAAAAGCTGAATTCGAAGCTAGAGATTTTCGCAAGAGATCAGCAAGTAAAACTTCTCGGATGACATCAAAGAAGTTAAAAATGAAAGTAACCAATCTAAGACTAATCTTTGGGATTCTATCGAGAGCGACCACCAAATGAGTTCACGAGCTACCTTGATTGCTAGTGTTGGCAATACTCATTGAATAAGCCCAAGTGCCAGCGAGTGTGGTAGGCGACATTTTGGTGAATGTTGGGGCAAGTCCAACAACCGAAAGCATCCTACAAGTGTGGTTCGCAGTTCACTTCATTCGGGATTACCCGAGTTAGGTGAGAAGGATAATGCTCAGTGCAAGGCCGAGCGCATCACTGCGACCGAGGTAGACCACCCCGAAATGCGGGAGGTAGGAGTGGCACTCGAGAGAGGACATCGGATCTGACCATTCGATCGGAGGCTCGTGTGCGGCTAGAGCTTATGCCATTCGTGCGAGAGGAGGCTTCATCTCGGATGTTATCTCGTTATATTTACTCTCTTTAATACTAGTGTAATTGCTCACGATTGATCTGGTTCAAATCATTCCTATGTGTGTGAAACATTAGTATTGATGAGACTTTACCTATTAAGTCTTCTGAATTTGTGATTCGGGTTTTGAACCCCCTGGGCCGGTGTGTGCTAGTTGATAAGATGTGCAAGAATTGCCCTTTGATGATTCGAGATTCATGTTTTCCGGCTGATTTGATATTACTACCATTTGATGAGTTTGATATCATCCTCAGTATGGATTGGTTAACTTTGCATGATGTCGTAGTGAATTGCAGATGAAAGACCTGCGGTGCCAGAATAATGAGATAATTCGGATTGAATCTGCGGATTTAAATGGGCTACCAGCAGTGATATCTTCGATGTTGGCTCGAAAGTATATGAGAAAGGTTGCGAAGCTTACCTTGCTTATGTGATTGAAAATAAAGTGACCGAAAAGAAGATTGAATCTGTACCTGTTGTATGTGAGTATCCGGATTTGTTTCCGGAAGAATTACCGAGATTGCCACCTGTTCGGAAGGTAGAGTTTGGTATTGAATTAGTACCAGGGACGACCCTGATCTCGATAGCTCCGTATAGAATGGCACCGACTGAATTAAAAGAGTTGAAAACCCAGTTGCAAGAGTTGACAGATAGAGGTTTCGCTCGATCGAGTTTTTCTCCCTGGGGTGGGCCAGTGTTATTTGTGAAGAAGAAAGACGGAAGTTTGAGGATGTACATCGATTATCGACAGCTTAATAAAGTGACCATAAAGAATAAATACTCGATGCCGCGCATTGATGATCTATTCGATCATCTGAAAGGGGCTTCAGTGTTTTCAAAGATAGATTTGAGATCGGGTTATTATCAGTTGCGAGTTAGAGTTTCTGATGTGCCAAAGACTGCTTTCCGGACAAGATACGGCCATTACGAGTTTTTGGTGATGCCGTTCGGACTCACTAACGCCCCTGCTGTTTTCATGGATTTGATGAATCGGGTATTCAGACAGTATTTGGATCGGTTTGTAGTTGTGTTTATAGATGACATTCTGATCTATTCGCGCAACGAATTCGAGCATGCCGAACACTTGAGACTTGTGTTACAGATTTTGCGTGATAAGCAGTTGTACGCAAAATTTAGTAAATGTGAGTTCTTGTTACGCGAAGTTAGCTTTGTAGGGCATGTTGTTTCAGCATCAGGTATTCGGGTTGATCTGAGTAAGATTTCGACTGTACTTGATTGGAGACCTCTGCAGAATATTACTAAAGTTCGGAGCTTTTTGGGACTTGCCGATTATTATAGACACTTCGTGAAAGGTTTCTCGATGATTACAACTCCGATGACAAAGCTACTTCAAAAGATGTTAAATTCGAGTGGGCGGAGGAGTGCGAGAAAGAGTTTTGATCGGCTGAAAACTTTGTTGGTGAAGCTCGGTGCTAGTTCGGCCCAGTCGGGTAAAGAGTTTGTTATCTTTAGTGATGCATCCTTGAATGGTTTAGGATGTGTATTGATGCAGGAGGGTAAGGTTGTAGCCTACGCCTCGAGACAGTTAAAACCACATGAAAAGAATTATCAAGCGCGACGATCTCGAATTAGCGCTATAGTTTTGCTCTGAAGATATGGCGCCACTATCTGTTTGGTGAAAAATGTCATGTTTATTCCGATCACAAAAGTTTAAAGTACTTAATGACTCAGAAGGATCTGAATCTGAGACAACGACGGTGGTTGGAATTATTAAAAGAATACGAGCTTGTGATTGATTATCACCCGGGGAAGTCTAATGTGGTTGCCAATACATTAAGCTGAAAATCATTGTTTGCTTTACGCGCGATGAACGCAGATATGTCAATGACTGAAAATGGTGCAATTATAGCAGAATTGAAAGTAAGACCGTTATTTGTTCAACAGATTTGCGAAGTTCAAAGGGGTGATGATAGTTTGATGGCAAAAAGGAATCATTGTGGTTCGAATGCTGACTCGGAATTTCAAATTGATGCTGAGGGATGTTTGCGATCTAGAAACCGAATATGTGTACCAAAGGATCCTGAGTTGATTCAAATTTGTAATGAAGCTCATAATAGTAGATTGTCTGTTCACCCGGGTAGTACGAAAATGTATAATGATTTGAGACAGCATTATTGGTGGCACGGTATGAAACAAGATATTTCAGAATTTGTGACAAAATGTTTGATATGTCAGCAAGTAAAAGCCGAGCATCAGGTGCTGTAATATCCCGGGTTAGGGGCTATTTTGTCGTTGCATGATATTGCATGTGTCTAGTGTGCTGCATGGCTATTTCTATGTTTTGGGGGTTTAATTGAAGTCTAAATGTATGCCTGAGTGAATGGGAAAATTTTGATTTTTGGGTGTTAAGTCGGGGAGCTGTAGGAGCTAGGGTATAAGAGTTTTATTTGGTGTTCTTGAGCACAAAGAGGAGCTGGTGGAGTGGCAAAGCATGCGCCACTTGGAGGTGTGTTGGCGTCAATTGCGGGAGGCGAGGGGTCCACGAGTTCAAGGCTGAGGAGTGGCCACATTTTGCATTCTTTTTGGGCGGCATGGGAGGAGGAAGTAGAAGGCAATTCAAATTCTTCTTTGGACTTGGTCAAACCGTTCAAATGGTGGGAGGAGAGTGAGTTTAGGAGGAAGACTTGGTCTTGTTGTTTGAATGTGGGGAGTGGAGTGAATGGAGGATTTTGGCCGATTTTGTGGGGTGTTGGAGTGGGGAGTGGGCGGCATGGTGTGGGTGTGAGGTAGTGCACGAAAATTCACTTTGAGTTTTAGGGGTGTTTTCGGTCAAAATCTTTAGAAGCAATTCTCTCTTTGTGCCTTACCAAAACCAGAAAGTCTAAGCATCTTTTTTTGGCATATTTTTCTTAGCATTTTTAGGTCACTAGCTTGGTAAACCAAATTCTCTCTTTTGTCTTCTAGCCACCAAAACTTCAATTTCTTTCTTATCCTCTTTACTTCTTGAAAACCGTAAGACCAAAGCAAACATACATTGCCGTTTCTTCTCATTTCTTTTGCACTTAGCCGATTGTGCATTTGTTCTCTCAACATCTTTTGGTAGCCAGAAATTGCTTTGGTTTCCTCTACTTTGTAAGCCCAGAATACTCTCTTCTCTCCCTTACATAGTTTCTTCATTTTCTTAAGAGCCGAACTTACCATTTTCTTCCCAACCGATTCTTCCATTCATCCTTCTCAATTCTTGCCGAAACTTTGCTCCCATTTCATATCGATTTTTCCCTTAAAACCAGAAAAGCATCTACCTCATAATCACTTTCTTTCTTCTTCTCAAAACCTTGGCGAATCTTGTTGGTGTTGTGGTTTTGCTTCAATCGTTGGAGATTGGTAAGTCCTTGGCCGAATGGCCATCTCCTTTCTCCTTATACTTTGTCGATGTTGGTTGTTTAAGAGCCGAATATGGCAACCATTGATGGGTGTTATTCCTCTTTGTTAAACCGATTTCTTGTTAGGATATTCGGAGTTTGAAGCAATCAAGTGGAGCCTTCGTTCTCACGATTAGCCAAGTGGGAGTAAGTATTGGTGTGGGCGATTACTATTAGTTAATTCTTTTATCTCGTTTAGTCAAAGCTTCAAGAGATTAATACTTCCTTCTTTATAGGTTGGCGATTGTCTAAGGGAACCACTTTTTGGTTCGGGATTTGGTAGAAACCAAATCGGTGAAAATGAGGGCTTTAGACAAACCCTTTTTAGTCTAGATGTTGTTGGCCGAATGTGTGGATGCCTAACCCTATGCTTTGGCGATTGTAGGAGCTAGTTCTCGAGGGCTTAGATCGCTTTTGTCGGGATTTCTAGACTCGTGATTACCAGTGTGTATAAACTAACACAATCGATATTTAGTAATATTATTAATAAACTGTTTGCCTATTAAAATCATGTGATTATGATGGATTATTGGATACCCAAGCGGGGTATGTATATGATATCAGGGTAAATCGATGTTGTTACTAGATTCTTGATGATCTATATGGTATCATGACTATGTATGTATGTGATATGGGACATGAGTCAAACATATTAGCATGATATGCATAATTTGTATGATATGCATGATTACATGAGTTGGTTTGTTGATGGGTGATATGAGTGGAGAAGCGGTGATGATTTTGTCTTTGTGAGCACGATGTTTTAGTAACACACCTTGTGACTTTGGGTCACGGTGCTTTGGTAGCACATATGTGTCTTTGGGACACGGAGGGTTGGGCACCTCATTGCGACTTGTCCACGTGGTTAACACCACGTGGGTTGGCCCCACATGAGATATGGGATCGTCGCTGGTGATTGGGTATCACGATGGGTTGGCCCGTCATTCGATTATTGTGACTACGGTCACGGTGCTTTAGTAGCACATTTGTGTCTTTGGGACACGGAGGTTGGAGCACCTCATTGCGACTTGTCCACGTGGTTAACACCACCGTGGGTTGGCCCCACATGAGATATGGGATCGTGCGCTAGTGATTGGGTATCACCACGATGGGTTGGCCCCATCATTCGATCATTGTGACTACGGTCACGATGCTTGCCGTAGCACATTGTGTCTTTGGGACACGGTGTTTTAGTAACACATTGTGACTATCGTCACGGTGGTTTAGCACCACGGTGGTTTGGTACCACGGCAGGTAGAAAAAGGAGATACGGATGGTTAGGATCGGGTTGCATTAATTATGTTGCTATGTATGATGTGTGTTAGCATGTTGTTTCATCGGGAGCGGGATTTATGCAGCTTGAGTCACTCGACTCACCCTCTCCTTTGACATTTCGGGTGACTTCGTGAAGCGGACATGGGCCGGGATGGACTCGGGTGCTCATGCCATGCTTAATAAAGTTTTACTCCAACTCTATCATTTGGGTACTTTAGTTTAATTACTTTCATTTAGGTTTTAATTTGGATTTGTAAAGGCCTTTAAATTATGTTCTATGATGGGTATGCTTTAATTAGATTCTCAACACCTTAACAAATAACTTGGCATGAAATTTTACTAAAACTTGGAAAGACAACGTTTTCAAAATTATATCGAAATGTGTTTCAAACTATACCATCGGGTATCTCGCTATGTTTTGCTACACAATAAACTCAAATTATTTCCGAATCAAACTTGATTTTCTACTAAGTCTAAAATGTGTCAAAATGGCACTAAGAAACTATTGGAAGTGCTAAATGAAATCAACTTCGTTTTAACTATAAACTTGGATAGGTTTTCAAAATCTAATCAAACAAGCCTACTCAAACTTTCCTCAAATTCACTATGTTTTCACCCCACTTCTAAGCGAAAAAAATCACGGTCACTCAAAGGCGTTTTCCAGTAACATGCAGTTCGGGCGTAGTGTCTTGTCAGAGTTTGGGGTGTTACAATTGTAGTATCGAGCCAAGTTCAAAGGCTGGTGTGGGCTGAGGCCCAAAATGCTTTCAAAAGTCTGTTTTAAGTGTTTTGTTTGAAATAAATGGTTTGAAGGGCATGACACCGAGTCTCGGCACGATTCGCCCGGTAAGTACCAGTACTATTGCTTGTGAATTGATTGGATGTGATATGATCGATGAATAGCAATAGTATACTACTTTAGAGATTGAAAGCCCAGTAGGATTTTGTGAACTACGCGAGAACAAATCCTCTTTAAATATTCATAAGACTTGCTTTTAAAAACAAGTGGAATAAATCTTGATGCATAAAATTCTTTAATCGAATCACGTAGGAAGATTAGTCATGGCGCTAGAGGTGGACGCGTGGTCGTGGGCGAGTCGTGGTAGGATGACGGTTTACGAGCGTAGGATCTGTCGGGAGTTGAGAAAATGAGATCAGGATTCCGCCACCAGGTGGAGGTGGTGAGTTCCAAGATCGGTGAGGGGGGCGGCGATGATGTCACGGCGATCTTTGCGAGTGTTGGAAAGGGTAGCGAGGAGTTGGTAGTGGCGCGGGAGTTAGGAAATCATTCTGGCGACTTGGGCCAATGGGGCGAATTCTTCCAGTGTTTACGGTGTTGCTCCAGCCAACTGCTGAATCTCTGGCCGAAAGCGTGAGCGGATCATGGATGATCTGGATTTGGCTTTCTTGAAGAGAGAGGCCCGAAGGGCATCGTGCTCGCTTCTCGGGATGAGTCGTATCGGTGGTGGCTCACGGTTCGGGAGCGAGTGTGGCGTGAGAGGATCGACATGGGATTACTTGAGTGCATATCAAAAGAAGTACATCGGAGCTAGTTATAATGACTCCCAGTGAAGGCATTTACGAGGCTTGTTCGGGAGTAAATCGGTTTAGTGCGGTGAGTTCTGAAGTGAGTAGGTATGCCGGGGGCATTGTGGCCATGAGCATGAGAGGTGTGTTCGTTTCGAGGATGAGTGCGAGGGCGACTTGAGGCTCGCGATTGCTCCTCGTAGGGAGCCTGCGAGTTCTTTGTCTTAGTTGAGAAGGCTAAGGTAGCCGAAGGTGTTAAGTCGATGAGACAAGGCATGGATCGAAATAGACATAAGAGGAGCTTTGGGTCTTAGGATCGTCAGGGTAATCCCGCGAGAAAGGGCTAGGCCGAGTGGGCGAACCGACTGCTAGGTTTATTCTTTGCTAGGCGAGGACCGCCGCGATGTGATCGATGTGGGAAATCTCATTGGGGTGGTTCTTTGGGTGGAGGAAAAGGTTGCCAGTGTGGTTCTGGGAGCATCGTGTGAGGATTTGTCGCGTAGGTTGGCTAGAGATTGATCGACGAAGTCGGGCCGTGTCGATTCGAGTAGTGGACGCCATCATGAGAGGGCGTGGTAATGGCGGAGGTGGTAATGGTTACGTGGGGCCGTGGAGCACCTGCGGGCGAGTGCGAAATAGTTACGATGCGAGACGGCTGGATTAGTGTATCTTGCGGCGCGAGAGGAGAAGCGGCCTGCCGGGCGTCATAACCGATGCGTTTTGATTTTTGGTTCTCCTTATACCGCTTTGATTGATGTGGGTTCAACGCACTCTTATGTTGCCCGATAGTATAGTAGAGACCATGGATTTAGACTACGAGATATCTTCTAGGCGGATAGTGTGATTAGCCCTCTAGGTCACTCTGTAGTAGTAGATAAAGCCCATTTAGAGAGAGTACCCTTAGAACTCCAGGGGTAGTGTTTCTTCTTGATCGATGGAGCTGCCGTTTGGGAGTTCGATCGATTCTTAGGATGGATTGGTTGGTCAAGTACCGAGCGAGGTTGGATTGCGCGGCCAAGCGCATGGTTCTTAAGGCAGTCGGGGTGAAGAGGTGGCTATGATAGGTAATAGGAGAGATTACTTATCAAATGTGGTATCTGCTCTGAAGCGGAGAAGATGGTCGGGAAGAGTGTGTGAAGCGTATGTAGTTCATGTGTATGCCTTGGAGGCTAAAGTGTCTGTTTGTGGAGAAGGTTAAATGCCGTTAAGGAGTTTCTTGATGTTTTTCTGAGGAGCTTCCGGGTTTGCCGCGGGATCGCGAGTAGAGTTCGGAATAGATCTATTACCGGAGGCTGCGCCGGTGTCTATTGCTCCGTATAGGATGGCGCCAAAGGAGTTGGTGGAGCTTAAGGCTCGAGATCCGGGTTATTGGATCGAGGTTTTATTAGGCCTAGTGTTTATGCGGTAAGTGCGCGGTACTCTTTGTCAAGAAGAAAGATGGCTCGATGCGGATGTGTATAGACTACGCTTGATTGAACAAGGTGACGATTAAAAACAAGTATCCGTTGCCACGGATAGATGACTTGTTTGATCAGGTGAAGAAGTGCGGCGGTATTCTCGAAGATCGACTTGAGATCTGGGTATCATCGATTGAAGGTTAAGAGGCGGATATCCATAAAACAGCGTTTGGACTCGGTATGGGCACTCACGAATTTACGGTAATGCCGTTGGGTTGACTAACGCACCAGCGGCGTTTATGGATATGATGAGCGAGTGTTTGTGATATCTGGATCGATTAAATCGTGGTTTTCATAGGCGACATCTTGGTGTACTCAAGGGCGGAGGAAGAGCATGATAAGCATTTGCAGTGGTGTTGCAAACTTTGAGGAAAAGCGACTCTATGCTAAGTTCGATAAGTCACGAGTTACGGCTTAGAAGTGACTTTCTTGGGTCATGTAGTGTGGTGAGGGATTGAGTAGATCCTCGTAAGATTGAAGCGATTTTGGATTGGAAGTCACCTAGGTCGATGGTTGAGGTTCGGAGTTTTAGGTTTGGCGGATACTACTCTAGAAGGTTTGTTGAGGTTTCTCGTTGATAGCGGCGCCGATGACCAAGTTCTTTGAGGAAAGAAGTTCCGTTTGTATGGGTGAAGCGGCGAGGAAAGCTTCGACAAGTTAAAGAAGATTTTAGTGAGGCTCGGTTCTAATTCAACTTGAGAGTGGTAAAGAATTCCACATTTATTGCGATGCATCACATACGGGCTTAGGTTGTGTCTTGATGCAAGAGGGTAGGTTGTAGCTTCGCTTCTCGGCAGTGAGGCCGCATGAGTCAACTATCCGGCCTTACGATTTGGAGCTAGCAGTGTGGTCTTCGCTTTAAAGATTTGGAGGCACTACTTATGCGGAGAGAGATCGATAGTCTACACGATCACAAGAGTGCGAAGTATCTGGCGACTCGGAAGGATTTGAATTTGAGGTAGCGCGGATGGGTTGAGTTCTTTGAAAGATTACATTTGTTCGATTGAGTATCATCCGGGCAAGGCTAACGTGGTGTGAGCGAGCGTTGAGCCGCAAGGTTGTTCGGACTTAAGAGCTTTGTTTGCCCATTTGAGTTTGTATGGCGGCGGGAGTATTACGCGAGTTGCGAGTTAAGCCTACTTGGGTTGAAGCGGTCGAGAGAAAGCGATTATTGGATGAGGTTACGAGTGCGCGAAGGTTGCGAATCTGGGGCGGTGGTTTGGATGGTTCACGGCTTATGCAGTGGCGAGGTTACGTGTTTTCAAGGTAAGGCTTGTATGCCTAAAGATGTTGGTAGGAAGAAGATTCTTGGGGCCATTATAGCGATCCATATGCTATGCATCACAGAGGTAGCAAGATGTATAGGGATCTTAGAGAGCGATTTTGGTGGCACGGCTTGAAGAAGGAGGTTCTGAGTTTGTTGGGAAGTGTCGACTTGTCGGCCAGTCAAGGCCGAACATCGATTGCTTGTCGGGGTTGCTTGACTGTGAAGATTCCTCGATGGAAGTGGGAAAGGATAACCATGGATTTACGTCGGTGGAGTTACGCTTCGCCAAGCAAGAAAGATTCGATTTGGGTAGTGGTGGATCGGTGACTAAATCGGCTCACTTTATTCCGGTGAGGTTGACTACTCACTTGAAGCTAAGCGAAGCTGTATGTTTCGAGAGATAGTGAGGTTGCCGCGGTGTGCGGTTTGATAATCTCGGATAGGGATCCTAGATTCACGTCAAGGTTACAGAAAGCGTTGCATCGGGCTCTGGGTACTCGTTTGGATTTATTACGGCTTTTCACCCGCTGGTGACGGTCAATTAGAAAGGGTCATTCGAGTCCTAGAGGATATCTTTGAGAGGTTGTATCTTGGATTTGAGTAGTAGTTGGGAGGAGTTTCTACCATTAGTGAGTTTGCTTACAACAACGATTACCAAGCGAGCATCAAGATGGCACCGTACGAGCGTTGTATGGTAGGAAATGTCGCTCACCTCGTGTTGGGCGGAGTTGGGTGAGCGTCGGTTATTAGGACCGAGTTGGTTCTTTGAGACCGAAGACAAGGTTAAGTTGATTGATCTCGATTGAAGGAAGCTTGGAATGGCGAAGTCTTATGCCGATCTTAAGCGAAGAGATATAGAGTTATTGTGGGGATCGAGTGTTCTGAAGGTCTCGCCTTGGAAAAAGGTGTTGAGGTTGGGAAGAAAGGCAAACTAAGCCCGAGATTTATTGGGCGTACAAGGTATTGAGGCGAGTTGGACCGGTGGCGTATCGGCTTGAGTTGCCAGTGAGCTTAGTCGATTCACGGCGTATTCCGCGTTTGATGCTTGGAGTATCGTTCGGATCCGTCGCATGTGGTAGCGATGGAAGAGATCGACGTAAATCGGTTGACTATGGAAGAAGAACACATGCGATTCTAGATCGGGATGTGAAAGTTACCGTAAAAGTCTGTGCCTTTGGTTAAGGTTCTTTGGCGGAATCATGGCGTAGAAGAAGCTACGTGAGAACACGAGGATATGATGAGGCAACAATACCGCAACTCTTACGATCGAGGTAATTTGAGTCGAAATTATTTTAAGAAATTAGAAGCGTAATATCCGGGTTAGGGGCTATTTTGTTGTTGCATGATATTGCATGTGTCTAGTGTCTTTGCGTGGCTATTTCTATGTTTTGGGGGCTTAATTGAAGTCTAAATGTATGCACAGTGAATGGGAAAATTTTGATTTTTGGGTGTTAAGTCGGGGAGCTGTAGGAGCTAGGGTATAAGAGTTTTATTTGGTGTTCTTGAGCACAAAGAGGAGGCTGGTGGAGTGGCAAAGCATGCGCCACTTGGAGCTGATGTTGGCGTCAATTGCGGGAGCGGGGTCACGAGTTCAAGGCTGCGGAGTGGCCACATTTTGCATTCTTTTTGGGCGGCATGGGAGGAGGAAGTAGAAGGCAATTCAAATTCTTCTTTGGACTTGGTCAAACCGTTCAAATGGTGGGAGGAGAGTGAGTTTAGGAGGAAGACTTGGTCTTGTTGTTTGAATGTGGGGAGTGGAGTGAATGGAGGGGATTTTGGCCGATTTTGTGGGGGTGTTGGAGTGGGGAGTGGAGCGGCATGGTGTGGGTGTGAGGTAGTCACCGAAAAATTCACTTTGAGTTTTGGGGTGTTTTTAGGTCAAAATCTTTAGAAGCAATTCTCTCTTTGTGCCTTACCAAACCGAAAGTCTAAGCATCTTTTTTTTTGGCATATTTTTCTTAGCATTTTAGGTCACTAGCTTAGTAAACCAAATTCTCTCTTTTGTCTTCTAGCCACCCGAAACTTCAATTTCTTTCTTATCCTCTTTACTTCTTGAAAACAAGTAAGACCAAAGCAAACATACATTGCCGTTTTCTTCTCATTTCTTTTGCACTTAGCCCGATTGTGCATTTGTTCTCTCAACATCTTTTGGTAGCCAGAAATTGCTTTGGTTTCCTCTACTTTGTAAGCGAATACTCTCTTCTCTCCCTTACATAGTTTCTTCATTTTCTTAAGAGCCGAACTTACCATTTTCTTCCCAAGATTCTTCCATTCATCCTTCTCAATTCTTGAAACTTTGCTCCCATTTCATATCGATTTTCCCTTAAAACCAGAAAAGCATCTACCTCATAATCACTTTCTTTCTTCTTCTCAAAAACCTTGGCGAATCTTGTTGGTGTTGTGGTTTTGCTTCAATCGTTTGGAGATTGGTAAGTCCTTGGCCAGAATGGCCATCTCCTTTCTCCTTATACTTTGTCGATGTTGGTTGTTTAAGAGCGAATATGGCAACCATTGATGGGTGTTATTCCTCTTTGTTAAACCGATTTCTTGTTGGGATATTCGGGAGTTTGAAGCAATCAAGTGGAGCCTTCGTTCTCTGATTAGCCAAGTGGGGTAAGTATTGGTGTGGGCGGTGCTATTAGTTAATTCTTTTATCTCGTTTAGTCAAAGCTTCAAGAGATTAATACTTCCTTCTTTATAGGTTGGCCGATTGTCTAAGGGAACCACTTTTTGGTTCGGGATTTGGTAGAAACCAAATCGGTGAAAATGTAGAGCTTTAAACAAACCCTTTTTAGTCTAGATGTTGTTGGCGAATGTGTGGATGCCTAACCCTATGCTTTGGCGATTGTAGGAGCTAGTTCTCGAGGGGCTTAGATCGCTTTTGTGTCAGATTTCTAGACTCGTGATTACGAGTGTGTATAAACTAACACCTGCGATATTTAGTAATATTATTAATAAACCTGTTTGCCTATTAAAATCATGACAGTATGATGGATTATTGGATACCCAAGCGGGGTATGTATGCGTGTCAGGGTAAGTCGATTATTGTTACTAGATTCTTTGATGATCTATATGGTATCATGACTATGTATGTATGTGATATGGGACATGAGTCAAACATATTAGCATGATATGCATAATTTGTATGATATGCATGATTACATGAGTTGGTTTGTTGATGGGTGATATGAGTGGAGAGCGGTGATGATTTTGTCTTGACGAGCACCGGTGTTTTAGTAACACACCTTGTGACTTTGGGTCACGGTGCTTTGGTAGCACATATGTGTCTTTGGGACACGGAGGTTGGGCACCTCATTGCGACTTGTCCACTGTGGTTAACACCAGTGGGTTGGCCCCACATGAGATATGGGATCGAAATGCGCTAGTGATTGGGTATCACCACGATGGGTTGGCCCGTCATTCGATTATTGTGACTACGGTCACGGTGCTTTAGTAGCACATTTGTGTCTTTAGGACACGAGAGGTTGGGCACCTCATTGCGACTTGTCCACTGGTTAACACCACCAGTAGGTTGGCCCACATGAGATATGGGATCGAAATGCTGCTAGTGATTGGGTATCACCACGATGGGTTGGCCCCATCATTCGATCATTGTGACTACGGTCACCCGGTGCTTGGGTAGCACATTGTGTCTTTGGGACACGGTGTTTTGGTAACACATTGTGACTATACGTCACCGGTGGTTTTGGCACCACCGTGGTTTGGTACCACACGGGTAGAAAAAGGAGATCGGATTGTTAGGATCGGGTTGCATTAATTATGTTGCTATGTATGATGTGTGTTAGCATGTTGTTTCATCGGGAGGCGGGATTTATGCCTTTGAGTCACTCGACTCACCCTCTCCTTTGACATTTCGGGTGACTTCGTGAAGCGCGGACATGGGCCGGGATGGACTCGGGTGCTCATGCCATGCTTAATAAAGTTTTACTCCAACTCTATCATTTGGGTACTTTAGTTTAATTACTTTCATTTAGGTTTTAATTTGGATTTGTAAAGGCCTTTAAATTATGTTCTATGATGGGTATGCTTTAATTAGATTCTCAACTTTGCTTAACAAATAACTTGGCATGAAATTTTACTAAAACTTGGAAAGACAACGTTTTCAAAATTATATCGAAATGTGTTTCAAACTATACCATCGGGTATCTCGCTATGTTTTGCTACACAATAAACTCAAATGATTTCGAATCAAACTTGATTTTCTACTAAGTCTAAAATGTGTCAAAATGGCACTAAGAAACTATTGGAAGTGCTAAATGAAATCAACTCGTTTTAACTATAAACTTGGATAGGTTTTCAAAATCTAATCAAACAAGCCTACTCAAACTTTCCTCAAATTCACTATGTTTTCACCCCACTTCTAAGCGAAAAAAATCTGGTCACTCAAAGAGCGTTTTCCGTAACATGCGGTCCGGGCGTAGTGTCTTGTCCGAGTTTGGGGTGTTCACAGTGCCATCCGGGTTATTCAACCAATTATGATACCCGAATGGAAATGGGATCGAGTCACGATGGATTTCGTATCTGGGTTACCGTTGACACCGAGCAAGAAAGATGCAATCTGGGTTATTGTTGATAGACTGACAAAGTCGGCTCACTTTATTCGGTTTATACAGATTACTCACTTGATAAGCTAGGTGAGTTGTACATTTCTCAAATTATGCGATTACACGGAGTACCTATTTCTATTGTTTGGATAGAATCAGGAGTTTACATCGCGGTTTTGGAAAAAGCGCAAGATGCGTTAGGTACTAAATTACATTTTAGCACCGCTTTCCACCCTCAAAGCGGATGGCCAATCTGAGAGAATTATTCAAATACTTGAGGATATGTTGAGATGTTGTGTTCTCGAGTTCGAAGTGCGTGGGAGCGATACTTGTCTTTGATTGAATTTGCGTACAATAATAGCTTTCAATCGAGTATCAAAATGGCACCTTACGAAGCTTTGTCTGATCGTAAATGTCGTACACCTTTGTATTGGACCGAGCTAAGTGAAAGCAAGATACAGGGGTTGATCTAATCAAAGAGACCGAATAGAAAGTAAAAGTAATCCGCGAAAGTTTAAGCGCGTCGGGCTGAAGTCGAAATCCTATACGGTTGAAGCGTAAAGATATAGAGTTTCAAATTGGTGGCCGAGTATTTTTGAAAGTCTCGTAGTGGAAGAAAATACTTAGATTTGGTGCAAGAGAAAATTTGAGTCAGAGCATTTATTGGGCGTCGTGCGAGATTATTGAGCGTATCGGGCGGTTGTGTCTGAGTTGATGTTGCCACACGAGTTAGAAAAGATCCACAATGTTTTCCATGTTTGATGCTTGACGATATAGATCCGATCCTTCTCATGTGATTAGTCCATCGAGAGATTGAGATTGATCCGATTTGACCTATGAGGAAGAATCGATTCGTATTTTAACTACTTGAAGTGAAAAGAGTTGCTTGAAATAAGAAAATCTCGTTGGTGAAAATCTTGTGGAATAAGCATGGGGTTCGAGAAGCAACTTGGGAGCTTGAGGATTCAATGAAAGAACGTTATCTAACCTATTCACTTGGTAAGATTTTAGAGGCGAAAATCCTTAAGAGGAGAGTTATAACAGACCTAATTTTGACCTTGATCGAAGCGGTGGTTTGAGACCATGAATCGAGTTGGAAAAATATTTTAATATTATTTTCTATGCTCATTATGTGTGAATTGGTATGTGTGAAAATTTACGTATTAAAATTTGATCGTTTGGTGCTTAATTTTGAAAAAGGGCTTAATGGCATAAAAATAAAATTTGGTGGTTGAATGTTTAAGTACCGAATTGATGATGGTTTATAAATTGAAGTATTGATAAGGAAAATTAACCATAATTGACCTTAGTGGCGGCCAAAATGCATGTAATAGTGATTTAAAGTTGTTTATTTTATTTTATGACATTATGATATATTATAATATATGATAAAATATTATATTGGAAAGAAAGAGATGAAAGTGTTCATCTTCTTTGTTGCATGACCGAAACTTAGCAAAAGAAAAAGAAAGAAAAACCTAGCTTCATTCGACACTTTGGAGGCTTCATTAAGTAAGTGATTTTGTTCGGTTTTTGATAATTTTTACGTTTTTGAGATCGTTGCTATGTGATTTAGCTAGCCCATGCTTGAATTTTTGAATTGGATGTGTATTTTGTGAATTGCCATTGAAGAAAGCTTGTTATTTTTGTGAGTTGATGATAAAATATTAATTATATGTGTTAGATTAACAAGTTTTGTCTTTGAATTTTTGGTGAAATTTAGTAGTTAGGATTAAATTGCAAAAATAAATTTTTTAGGGACTAAAATGTGAAATAAATGAATTGTATGAGCTTGTAATAAGAGGATGAGGATTCGGCCCTAAAGAAATGAGGTCAAATTTTGAGTATTTTGTATTTTGTGCAATATGGACTAAATTGTAAAAATTGTAAATGTCAGGGGTAAAATAGTAATTTGCCCATTTATGTGTTTTTGGATTAAATTGAATGAAAATATGTTTGAATGAGCTAAATTTGAAATTTATTAGATCAAGAACAAAAAGGATCGAGATTGGATCGGGAAAGGAGAAGTTAATTGAATAGTCGAAAAGCGAAGTCAAATCGATACTCGAGGTAAGTTTTAAGCAATTGAGTTAAATTGAATTTTAGCTATAATGTTGTACATGTATTTTAATAGAAGTAGATATGTACAATGTGACATTGCCGAATGTGATATTGTTTGTGAGATGATTATATGGCCGAATGTGATGTATACATATCGGTCAATAATATAATAGAAAGTGATGTTGTTATGGAGATTAAAAAAAGATAATTTGTAAATATATATGTGTAATTGAGGTTTAAGTTTATTATATATGTGATTATTTAAAAGAGTAATAAGTTTGAGTAATGCACTATGTGTGCGAATGTAAATCACAAAGCACTATGTGTGCGAAATCGGTCAATTGGCACTAAGTGTGCGGGATATTAATTGTAATGGCACTAAATTATGCGATCGTTACGAGAATTTGGCACTAAGTGTATGCGAATTGTTAATGTGGCGGCACTAAGTGTGCGTCACGTTATAGGATTTGGCATTGAGTATACGGGTTTATTAATTCACTAGGGATATAGATTATTGGAAAGATTAATCGAAATAAAATGAAGCGGTATGTAATGATATATCATATATGGGTAGTAAGGTAAGTTTTGGTTGTTGAAATGAAAATTATGTATTATACGTATTAATTTGTGATTTATAGGGTTTGAAATGTAAATAAGAAATTTAGTAGGTAATATATGTATTTGTTTTGAGATGTGAATTGGATTATAGATCTATGTGAAAACCATTATTGAATGTGGGTATATTATTTAAGTGTCATGAAATGTGAAAATTTTTCTAATTTAATGTTTTAATGCATTGTTTTATAATTGCTTATAACTTACTAAATTTGTTAAAGCTTACTTGGTTTTTAGTTGCTTTCATATTTTAGATTTACTTGGTGATCGTTTAGTGCTCGGGGATCGTCACAAAAGCTCGTCACACTATCATCAATATTTTGGTACCTTTTTGAGGTTAAACTTAAAGTTTATGGCATGTATAGGCTATATTACCTTTTGATTATTACAAAAGATGTGTATATATATGTATTTATGTATGCCATGCGAATATGGCTAAAACATGATATTTTGAACTTATGTGAATTCGGCCATGTTATTAAGTTATTATGTGCGGTATATTTCATGATGTGTTTATGATTGGTGTTTGGTCATATGGTTGATTGATCATTGAATTATACATTAGTTGCGAAATTGTGACCATGATCTTAGTATAATTTGGGAAATATGATTCATGATGAATATGAGCGGTGCTATAAGTTATATATATATATATCTTAGTTGTGTCAATCGGTCATGGTATATGAATGTATGTGCATAATGAGTTTGGATGTATATATTTTTGGTTAAAGTAAGATATGTTTGATCTGAATGATTTTCTATATTATCTTTGAGAGAGTTTATTTATATTATGGTTGTATGTTAAAATTGGTAATGAAATGGGTATATCTTAGATTCGATTAAATAAGATTTTTGGTATATGTATATTCGATATTAGGTAATTTGTTTTGGTAAAATGTTTACAAGCATGTGCATATTGGGCTTGTATATTTAATGACCAAATGAATAGTAACTTTTGTTATTTGATCAAAATGCCCTTTTATGTGAATTTGGTTTTATGGATTAGTGATTTGTAAGTTAATGTCTAAAGCATGCTATGGAAGTACATTATTACATATTATGCATTCGGTTATGACCATATGTATACTTGAATATCATGCATGAAATGTTTATATATTTCGATCTTTTGTATATTAAAAATAATTAGTTTAGTTGTGATGCATGTTAGTTGGTTTCAACTTTTCATAAAATAAGTGATAGGTATATATTGATATGTAATTACGTGCAAGTGAGTCGATATGATTATTAATGAAGTTTGTTCATCCGTGATGCAATGTGATCACGATTGAAGTAGGTCGATAATGATTTAAAATGTTCAATATGGGTTGGGTTTAGATCGGTAATACCTCATAACCCTAATCCTGGCGGCGGATATGGGTTAGGAGTGTTACAACAGTGTGTCTCTTGACCATGTGAGTCATATGTGACCCATACGGTTTGAAAATTTTTATCATTTTCGAAAAATTCTATAAGTTTATGGTTTAGTCCCGACATGTTTCTAACATGTATTTAGGGCCTCGAGGGCTCGTTTAAGGAACAATATGTATGTTTTGAATTAGTTTTAATGTATTTATTGATATGATTTAAAAAGTTCAAAATTTATGTCCGTTTGATTTGAAATATTTGGTAATGCACCATAACCTTGTTTCAGTGACGTATACGGGTTAGGGGTGTTACACACAAGGCCAAGCCACACACGCTCGTCTGCGAGGCCGTGTGCTAGGCCGATATAGCTGCTGGTGCAACACTTTGAAACCTACGGGGACACACACAAGTGTATCGTATGGTAGTGTATCACACCAGGTGAGACCTGCGCCCAGTGTCTTAGGTATGTGGACAAGAAATAGGCCATTTTCAAGCCATTTCTTTCACCCAAATCAAGCTCACACCTACAAGCCATTTGTACATAAAATCAAGCTTCAAAACATACCTAAAACATGCATGATAGGACTAATTCAATATGGTATCTATCCATACAACCAATATGCCAAAAGTCACCTCAATCACAAGTCATCAAATCAACCTATACATAAATATACTTGCCCAAGAATCACCCATACATAACTACCTATTTCCATAACAAGTCATACCACAATAACCACAAGCCAAACCACACTCAAACATGCCAAATTGGTCATCCATAATATACTTTCATTTGACCATTTCATCACCAACCATTTAAGCATCAAAATGCCAAAAGTTCATCAACCATAATACCACATATATACATGCCAAACATAACAACTAGATCATGAATACAAGTCCACCTATACATCCCATTATAACCATAACCAAAACATCAAAAGCTACCAATATATTAGGTAGGGATAGTGTGATAGGTCTCAAACGAGCTTTCAAATCAAAGCGAGCTTAGATTATCTATAAATATGGGAAAGGAGACTATGTAAGCATATAATGCTTAGTAAGTTCATATAACATAAAACCATAACTTACCATTTCATTACATAGCATTAAATTTAACATGATACAATCCAACCTTTAGCTTGGCACAAGCCTAAGCACCAATACAAACATGTTAGCATACTTGAACATAATTCATATGAATTTAACATGGATAACCATTATACTTGAGCATGATTCAATTGGATTTATCATCCATCATAACATAACATGTTTTCCATGTAGCTCACCATTTCAATGTATTTCATACAAACATGTCTTGGTTCTTATTAAACACTTACCATTTCCTCTCAAATTCATGCCCAGTTGAACCATTTAGAATGTCACCGGATATACGGGGATAGCTCACACGAAGTGTGCCAAACATATAATCATAACCTTTCCTTTCATTTACATCGTTGCTCACTGCACGAGTGTGAAATGGGCACAGCTCACACACCGCAGTGTGGTCGAAATGTAAGCTCTACTATGCTACTCACACGAGTGTGGAGTATCAACAACACATGCCGGACCTCGATACATCGGTGAGACATTCAAGACATGTAACACCCCTCACTCATATTCAATGCCGAAATAGGGTTTGAGCATTACTGAACTTATAACACATTTACATACATTTACTCATACATTTCCAAATTTCATTCAAATATAAATCAACACATTCATATAGATCCCTAATACAAGCCTATAAGGCCCTAGATATACATTAAAAGTGGTTCGGGACAAAACCGAGTAACTTCGAAACTTTTGAGCACTTATAAAATTTTTCTCAAAATAGGGGACACACTGCCTTTGTGTGGCAGGCCGTGTGTCTCATATGGCCATGACACGCCCATGTCACGAGACCGTGTGGACATTGAAATAGGAGCACATGGCTAGTGTCGGCCCGTGTTCGACCCGTGTAACTCTCGACTTGGTCACCACGGCCAACACACGCCCATGTAGCTAGCACATATACGCCCTAAAAATGGCCATACGCCCATGTGCGGTGTAAACATCCTAGATTAGGGGTTATGCGTTAGTGTGTAATTCATGAGATAGTGGGCTGCGATGTGGGTGTGTTGGATGTGTTACGAGGAGTTCTAGGAACCCTAAGGTGCATAGAAATGTATGGAAATGTAAGGCAATGTATGGAAATATTTTGGAAACGTTAAGTTTAAAAGAGGAAAGTGAACATTTTTGGAAACTAGGGGATGTAAGGAAATGATGTGGAAATGATTCAAAGAGGAAAGTAAACATTTAGGAAACTTGGAAATGTAAGAAATGTCAAGTTTAAAGAGCCAAAGCGAAAATTTTTGGAAACTTGGAAATGTAAAGAAATGTCAAGTTTTAAGGCTTAAAAGAAAACTAAGGCAAGGTGGCCTTAAGAAAAATAATATGAGAATTTGACACACAAGCAGGCTTGGAAAAGTGGCACAAGATGCCATTAGGGCCTCTGGAAATGGCGCCACATGCAAGGTGTTGGGCTGAGTTAGGAGTCACATGGGAAGCAAATAAAAGAAATTTTATTTTGCTTCCAGAAGAAATGTAATTAGATGACACATGGCTATAAATTAGGAGCTTTTATTCTTTTATTTTTAAGAGATAAAGGGTGGATAAATAAAGGGATAAATAATGGATTTATTTTAGATTATTTTCAAAGAGATAAATGTGGATATTATTTCTTTTATTTTGATAGATAAGGAAGAGATAAAAAGAGGATTATTATTAGTATTATTTTTATTAGAGATAAGAGATAATTATTGGATTAAGTTTTATTAAAGTGATAAATCAAGGGATAAAGCTATCAAAATAGAAGAGTGGTGGCCAAGTAAAGGACTCTAGCTAGTAATTTTGGCTATAAAAGGAAGAAGTAAGGCTATTCTTCATTCATTCTTTTCTTTTCAGAAAACCTCTGCCGAGAATTCTCTAAAGTTTCTCCTCTTCTCTCTCTAGAATTTTCTCTGCCATTATTCTCTTTTTCTCTTTTCTTTTCTTCTTCTATTACAAACACAATCAAAAGCCGAAGATACCAATAGCCACTAGTCGATTTCTCACTAAGCCTCAGAGCCAGAAATTGTTATCCACATCAAAGCCATGGCCAGAATCTTGCTAAGAGGTTCAAGCAAGAGTTCCATCAAATTCTTGATGAGGTAAGATTAGGTTAGATTCTCATTCTATTTCTTTTAAAATTTGTCGAAATTAAGATTCTAATACCCTTAATATACATTTTAGAAGAGATCTTTCGGGATTTACTAAGTTAATCGACTACAAGGAAGGAGAAGTTCTTTTCAGAAGGTACACCATAAGCCGCGTGTTCCTAGTTATTCGGTGAATTTGGGATTTAAGAATCTAAGGTAAGTCATATTTAACATACGACTAAGGGTTATTTGTTGTGAATAAATGTTAGAAATTGATCTAACATGTAGTTATAGGGATTTACGACAGAGGATACAAGGATTTTGGGATTTGAGAATTTCAAGGTAAGTTTTAAGAATACTAATCCTACTAGGATTTGGATTTATGGCGAATGGCTTTTATTAAATTAGTAAGTGATTAATCAAATGTAGGAATTTGAGATCTAAAGTGATGGATCGATTTGAGTTTCAAGGAATTCGTTAAACAAATCAGTGTACCTACCCTACCTAAGTTTTGATAGGTTCATGGCTATGTTTAAATTAAATGTATTATTAAGAATGTGTGTACTCATACTAACCTTGATATATCATATAGCAATTATTTTAATATATGAATATGCATAAGAATGTGAATGTGGCTAAGTACCACAAATGTGGTAAAAGTACCAGTCGTTTCCTACTTGATAGGATTATGAATATGATATATTTTGAACATATGAATAGTAACATGAATGAGAATTAAGTATGTTATGCATGATATAAAATTTATGGGGCATTAGGGATCTATGTGAAAGGGAAGAAGGTGTTGACTTGGTCTCACCAGCGGAATATGGTGACTACGGTCACAAAATTTGAATATAGTAACCGGTTACATTATCTCGAATTTAGTAACCGGTTACATTATTTGAATATGGTGTCTAATGACACAAATTATATAGGCGATGAGCAACGCATTGCGCTGTGCCGCGCCTTGATGGTGTGTAGCGGATGGAGGGTTGACTTAGTAGTCCCCACGGTGTATTGTAGTCGCGAGTGCGGGTGGTGTGTAGCGGATGGTTAATTAGGTTTGGGTTTGGGAATGCATCATTAATTGTATTCTATGATTTGAATGTGTATCATTTGCATGCACGATTCTATTATGACTTAGTGTTGTGTACACATTGAGTCTGTTGACTCACCCCGTTTGGGAATATTTTTTGGTGATGGCGATGAATGGATAGGGTCGGCGGGAGCTTAAGGTGGCCATGCATAGCAAGAAATTTATGATTTGGACTTTCAATTTATTTTAAGTATTTTAAGTTTTACTTTGGGATCATTGATATAATAAGGCCATTGTGGTTTTACTTTATTTTTTTTTATTTATTATGTTTATGGATTTTATCAATTAAAGTTTAAATAAATTCCTTTTTAAATTTAACTCTAAATGTTTTGTCACCTTAAATAAATGGGTTTTAACATAAGATAAATTTGTTTTCAACTCAAGCCTGACCCAAACAAAATGGGTTTTAAAATCATACAAGTTTTTCCTAAGTAACAAAAGAATTTTGAGCAGTTTACTTGAGGAACATACCAAATGCAGTCAAAGCTCGTGGGCGGGGTTTGGGTGTTTCAACAGTATCGAGCCCGATTTTAAACTCTCGGCTTTTGTGGTCTAAAAGCCTAAAACATTTTCAAATCAGAGCCCAAATGAGTTTTATGAAAATATTTTTGGAAATAAGCTGAGTTTTTACGGCATGGCACCTAAGTCTCAGGCCATGATCCACAGTGAAATACTTGATCTCTTGTGTGATTTATATTATGATTTGTAGAAGGGTAGAAATGGAATGGAGCATTAGATTAGTGAACTAGAATCTATTGAACCATAGGACTAGTCTATTCAAACACAAGTGCATAAGACTTAAGGACCATTAAACAAACCTATGACTAAGTCAGTAGAGAGTTAGGGTGTGGCAACCATTGTGCTTGCATGTCTGAGTTGGATCGGAAGAGCACAGTATTTAAGCGATCCTAGTGACTCACCTCCTCTTATGAGGAATCCTGCAGTGCGTGTAAGCCGGTTCACCTAACCAGAGGACTTATTCATAGGCTAAACCCCTAACTAAAACAGAAAGGAACTAGCAAGTATTTTCAAAAAAAAAAACCTAGTTTTAAAACTCTTAAAATTATCCTTTTGAATTGCAAACATGATTCTATAAAATTTTAAAGTATTCTTGATTTATAAAAATTACTAAATACACTATTTGCAAAATTACTAAATTGCCCTTGGTTTATGAAATTTCCAAAAATACACAGATTCTTATCAAAAAAAAAAATTCATTACTTTATAAAATGTCCAAAAACCCTAATTTGCAAAATATCAAAATACCTTGATTTTGGAAAATTACAAAAATGCCCTAACACAAAATTACCAAAATGACCCTAATTTCCAAATTTTTGCAACATCACCGTTTTGGAAAGTACAATTCTCAAAAAGAACCCTCAAAGTTTTGCAAAATTTGGAAATACCCGAAAATATTAAACTCTACAAATTTACCATGGTTTATTACCAAAATACCCCGAAGCTCAAATTAAAATACCCCTGGATTTCAAAATTTTTCAAAATACCAAGAATTTAAAAATTCCAAAATACTTTTGACAAAATCACCATGGAACCTCATTTTGACAAATTACAAAAATACCACCTAGCATAGACAAATTACAAAATACCTACAGGTAGTGGAAAAACAACAACAATGAAAACTACAACATTTCTCTGAATGAGCAAAGTTCATAATTGATTGATGGATGTATGAATGTAAAGGCTGTGTGCATGTATGGATCTGAAAGAACCACTCCTAAAATTTTTCCATAAAATTCTTGCGAATGTCGGTGAAACAAGGACTAATTCATAAAACTTTTTACTCGGATTAAATGTGACGTTAGAAATAAGTTCTAGGGGCGTGAACTTAGGGATTGTGCCTAGAAAGTATGATGGTTCTATTAAGATCGAGTCTTGTGACGAAAGCATAGTGCGGTGAGAAGGATTATGCAATTTGTTAATAAGTAATTTAGGAAGCGAAAATTATTTTTAAAGAGGGTAGAAGCTGTAATATCCTAGATTAGGGGTTATGCGTTCGTGTGTAATTCATGAGATAGTGGGCTCGATTAGGTGTGTTGGATGTGTTACGAGGAGTTCTAGGAACCCTAAGGTGCATGGAAATGTATGGAAATGTATAAAGCAATGTATGGAAATGCTTTGGAAACGTTAAGTTTAAAAGGAAAGTGAACATTTTTGGAAACTAGGGGATGTAAGGAAATGATGTGGAAATGATTCAAAGAGGAAAGTAAACATTTCTGGAAACTTGAAATGTAAGGAAATGTCAAGTTTAAAGAGCCAAAGCGAAAATTTTGGAAACTTGGAAATGTAAAGAAATGTCAAGTTTTAAGGCTTAAAAGAGAAAACTAAGGCAAAGGTGGCCTTAGAAAAATAATATGAGAAATTTGACACAAAGCAGGCTTGGAAAAGTGGCATGAAGATGCCTTAGGGCCTCTGGAAATGGCGCCACATGCAGGTGTTGGGCTGAGTTCGAGTCACATGGGAAGCAAATAAAAGAAATTTTATTTTGCTTCGAGAAGAAATTAGTGGACGACACATGGCTATAAATTAGGAGCTTTTATTCTTTTATTTTTAAGAGATAAAGAGGTGGATAAATAAGGGATAAATAATGGATTTATTTTAGATTATTTTCAAGAGATAAATGTGGATATTATTTCTTTTATTTTGATAGATAGGAAGAGATAAAAGAGGATTATTATTAGTATTATTTTTATTAAGAGATAAGAGATAATTATTGGATTAAGTTTTATTAAAGTGATAAATCAAGGGATAAAGCTATCAAAATAGAAAGTGGTGGCCAAGTAAAGGACTACAGCTAGTAATTTTGGCTATAAAAGGAAAGAGTAAGGCTATTCTTCATTCATTCTTTTCTTTTCAAGAAAACCTCTGCCGAAATTCTCTAAAGTTTCTCCTCTTCTCTCTCACAGAATTTCTCTGCCATTATTCTCTTTTTCTCTTTTCTTTTCTTCTTCTATTACAAACACAATCAAAAGCAAGAAGATACCAATAGCCTAGTCGATTTCTCACTAAGCCTCAAGCAACGTGAAATTGTTATCCACATCAAAGCCATGGCCAGAATCTTTTGCTAAGGGTTCAAGCAAGAGTTCCATCAAATTCTTGATGAGGTAAGATTAGGTTAGATTCTCATTCTATTTCTTTTAAGGCTATCGAAATTAGAGATTCTAATACCCTTAATATACTGTTGCAGAAGAGATCTTTCGGGATTTACTAAGTGTCGACTACTAGGAGGAGGAAGTTCTTTTCAGAAAGGTACACCATAAGCGCGTGTTCCCTGTATTATTGACGGTGAATTTAGGAGATTTAAGAATCTAAGGTAAGTCATATTTAACATACGGATAAGAGGGTTATTTGTTGTGAATAAATGTTAGAAATTGATCTAACATGTAGTTATAGGGATTTAAGAGGAGGATACAAGGATTTTGGGATTTGAGAATTTCAAGGTAAGTTTTAAGAATACTAATCCTACTAGGATTTGGATTTATGGCCCGAATGGCTTTTATTAAATTAGTAAGTGATTAATCAAATGTAGGAATTTGAGATCTAAGGCGATAGATCGATTCGGGATTTCAAGGAATTACGTTAAGCAAATCGGTGTGTACCCTACCTAAGTTTTGATAGGTTCATGGCTATGTTTAAATTAAATGTATTATTAAGAATGTGTGTACTCATACTAACCTTGATATATCATATGGCAATTATTTTAATATATGAATATGCATAAGAATGTGAATGTGGCTAAGTACCACAAATGTGGTAAAAGTACCCGAGGTGCGTTTCCCTCTGCACTTGATAGGATTATGAATATGATATATTTTGAACATATGAATAGTAACATGAATGAGAAATTAAGTATGTTATGCATGATATAAAATTTATGGGGCATTCGGGATCTATGTGAAAGGGAAGAAGGTGTTGACTTGGTCTCACTAGCGGAATATGGTGACTACGGTCACAAAATTTGAATATGGTAACCGGTTACATTATCTCGAATTTGGTAACCGGTTACATTATTTGAATATGGTGTCTAATGACGCAAGTATTATATGGGCGATGAGCACGTCAATCCATGGCCATTCGCCTTCGATGGTGTGTAGCGGATGGAGGTTGACTTAGTAGTCCCACGGTGTGGCTTGGCGTGCCCGGGTGGTGTGTAGCGGATGGTTAATTAGGTTTGGGTTTGGGAATGCATCATTAATTGTATTCTATGATTTGAATGTATTATCATTTGCATGCCCTGATTCTATTATGACTTAGTGTTGTGTACACATTGAGTACATTGGACTCACCCTTTGAGAATATTTTGGTGATGAAAGCGGTAATGGGCCAGGGTCGGCGGGAGCTTAAAGGTGGCCATGCATAGCAAGAAATTTATGATTTGGACTTTCAATTTATTTTAAGTATTTTAAGTTTTACTTTGGGATCATTGATATAATAAGGCCATTGTGGTTTACTTTATTTTTCTTTTATTTATTATGTTTATGGATTTTTATCAATTAAAGTTTAGAAAGTAAATTCCTTTTAAAATTAACTCTA